>PVKA01006743.1:21437-36134 GCA_004027165.1 Ctenomys sociabilis | reverse complement strand
ATTCCCAGTAGTAAAAAGAAAAACACTGGAGAATCTAATAGAAGTTATTACGATATTTCTGCATAGACGGTCAGTACAGAAGACAAACTGCTTTTCAGCTCTTTTACAGTTCAAACAGAATATATACTCTTAAATGATACAGACACATACAAAATTCAAGATTAAATCCCACAACTGATGTGCAATTATTCATAGAGAAAATTCTAATGCTTTGACAAAGGGATAAAATGAGCGAGGTGAGTGGAGAAAAGTGTGATGTTCACAGGTTGGATCATGTAAATGCGTCAGATCTCTCCACACTCCTCTATGAGTTCGCTGCCTTTTCTGTCAAAACTTGAGAGCTTTAATGGAACTTGACAAATTGATTCTAAAGCCTGAATGAAAGAAGAAAGGATGAAGATACACAAGACAAATTTGAAAGGAGTGCAAGATGGAAAGGCTTACTCAGCAGGGGGCCAGGGAGATGGCTCAGTGGAATAAGTGCTTCCCCGGCAAGCACAAGGGCCTGAGTTCAATCCCCAGTTCTGCCAAGATAATAATAATAATTAATAATAATAATAATAATAATAATAAAGTACATAACATACGTAGGAATCCAAGTGACACAATCCATACTAAAGTCTTCAAGACTTACTCAGCAGAAGTCAGGACACTCACAGAAGCACAATCAGTAAGAAAGTGAGAGAGACACTGAGAAGCACGCAGAGATGGGCAAGGATTCAGACAGGGACCCAACTCACATGGAGTCGGGCCAAGGGCAGGGGTGGCTTGCAGATCTGTGAAGAAGAATGGAGCCTGGAACCCAGTCACCACAGAGAAGAGCATTTAATTCCATACGTCACACTGAAATGATGTAGCCCCAGGGGTTATGAGAGAAGGAAAAGGTAGGCCACACACCGGGGAAGCACCCGTGATGTATCCAATGGACAAAGGTTATGATGTCAATGTTGGACCAAGAACTCAGGTGTTAAGGTTTTAAAAGCAATGGCCAAGAAAAAAATTCAAATGTATAGAATGTGTAAGTCACAAAAAAGAAAACCCATTGGTCATTCAGGAAATGCAAGTCAAAACAACACTGAGATTACATCTTACCCCAGAAAGGATAAGAAATGCTGAAGGAGATGTGGGGAAAAAGAACCCAATGGGTGTGTGAGATGGCACAGCATTGCACTGTGGAAATCCAGATGGAGCTTCCTCAGAGCACTGGAATTAGAGGTCCCACTTAACCCAGCTATTCCCTTTCTGGGTATTTTTCCAGAAGAACTGAACATATCATACTGCAGTGATATATGTGCACCCATTTATAGCAGAAAAAGTCTGTCATGGCTAAATCTTGGAAACAACACAAATGCCAGTCAACCAAGGAATGGATTTTCAAATATGGTATTTTTATATAATGGAGTATTACACATGTATAAAAAGTATAAACTTAAGATTTTTATAGGTAAATGAATGCAAGTAGAGATCATACTCATAAGTGAAATAAATCAGACACACATGTGCAAACATAGTATTGTCTCCTTGTGTAAGAACCTGAAGGAGTAAATACAATCTGAAAGTTACAATAGATACTGTACAGGGGAAGGAAAACACTTAAAAGGAAGGAGCAACTGGGGTGAGGGAAAGAAGAAAAGAAAGAAGGAAGGAAAGGAAAAAAATATATCTATAAGGATACCTGGATAATTGTACTGTTGATTTCTATTGGTTTATTGAAAAGAATAGTTAATGCTTAATTATTTTTCTTTTTAATTTTTTGACCAATTTTGCACACTTCTATCTGATACTATGAACAACTAGTCTGAAGACAACAACATGCAATATAACAACTATTGCTGAATTCTTATCATCTTGCTTAGTGAAATTCTGTATCATTTATTTTTTAAATTTTTATTCCTTTAAAATATTTTTAGAAAGAAAAGACAACTCAAATGACAATGGACTACACTAAAAGCTTTAGGGAGGCTTCTCTCATGGGCAAGTCTCACAGGAGATGCTCTGAACCCAACAATCAAAGGCGATCCCTAAACAAGGAAGCATCACAGTTCTCTAAACCCATCACGGAAGGCTGCAGTGTAAAGAAACATCACAGAAAGCAGCAGCCATTCATTCAGAAGGAGGACCAGGAAAAGGAGAGGAGGAGCAGAAGGAGAAGGAAAAGGAGGAGGAGGAGGAAAAGGAAGAGAAGGAGGAAGAGGAGGAGCAGGAGAAGGAAGAGGAGGAAGAGAAAGAGGAGGAGGAGAAGGAAAAGGAGGAGGAGGAAGAGGACAAGCAGGAAGAGGAGGAGGAGGAAAAAGAGGATGAGGAGAAGGAAGAGGAGGAGGACAAACACATCAATGGCTCAGCAGCTTGTGAGCTGGTCAGAGAGTCTGGAACATAGAGATAACTCAGACAGACTGGGTGGCTCCAACACCAGCTCTCTACCATGGGTTTATGTCAAAGGCTGGGGGCACATAGGGGATGAGGGCTGTGGCATCCCTCGGTCACCCCTGGCCTTCCCCAAGGCCATGGTGTTTGCTTCTGAAAGTCAAAGTTCAGAGAGCTGGGACAGATGGTTCCCAAGTCTGTAGGACTTTGCCTACAGTGCTGGGGATGGGGTAGGAGAACTGGGAACGTCTTGTGAGAGCCAGAGTGACATGCCCCATGGCAGGCAGGGTTGGGCAGACAAGGTACCCAGGGACATGAGAAGTCAAGAGCCAGGCTGTTGAGCAGAGGGAGCCACCTACCTTGGCACAGAGAAGTTGTCCAGCAGCTGCTGAGCAGAAAGGACTTCCAGAGTCACCCAGGCTGTGCCCACCAAGCTCAGGGGAAGAGGGTCCTGACACCCACACTCATGGCCCATGAGGCCAGCAGGAGCAGCCAGGTGAAAGCAGCACACAATGGGGAGCGTGGTGCACAGAAGTCTGTCACAGACCTTCTGATGGTCTGGGAAAGCGGGGCACCCAGGTTCCGAAGAAGGAACATCACAAGGTGGAAGTGTCACTGCCCCGCTGGGATCGGTGCGAGCCTGCAGTCGCGTTGCCATCTCCCTACACGTGCAGCTCATGCACCTTAACAAAGCATCTTAGAAAGCACAGATGAGGAAAGTTCTCGACTTAGCATTTTAGCTTATGGCTATAGTTCATGGGTACTAATTTCATTCCCAAAAGAATGATTCAGCTTTCTTAAAAATCAAGATACTTTTTGCTTCATTTTGAACTGGTCATTGAGAAATACCCATTGCATCCCTCTTTTCATCTTTAGGGGAAGAAAAAGAACAATTATTCACTAAACTACTCATTTTTACTTTTTGAATTTTTTTGAGGGGTGGGGACCAGTCACATTGTGTAGCTCAGGGTGATCCGAATTCACTGTGTAGCTACTGGCCTGAAACTTGCAGTAATCCTGCCTCAGTTCACACAGCTGAAGCTACGAGCAAGCACCAACCCACCTAATCTGTTAAACTGTACTTTTAAATAAAATATATTAAAGGACCTTTAGTGGGCTGAAGATCTAATTTCAAAACACAGAATAAATATAAGATCAAAACATACAGAAGCAGATCAATGGGAGATTGGATTAGTTTTGTCCTCTAAGTCCAGGGCCCTGACACAGGTGCATGTCGGCTTTTCTGAACATAAATATGACCAAGTCTGGTATCCACAGTTCTTTTGTACAAAATATCCAGGATGCAATCAAAACTACAACACAAGAAAAATAAAGACAGTCAATACTGAAGGACCAGCATGCAGTAGCACCACAGGCGCTGCCCAGAAATTGGATTTGTCAGGGACATTTCAAAATAACAATGACTACTAAATGATCGGGTATAAAGTGCGGCTGTGCACACATGGATAGTGCATTTAGCAGAAACACAAAACCATAAAGAAATTAAATTTAATGTCACAAACCAATGTTACAGCATCATAAATAAGGTCACTGGGCCAGACTAGACTGTGCGAGGGGAAAATCAATCGATCCTCATGTGGTTCTGGGATCACACCCAGGATCTTGTTCTGCCAGGCAGGAGCTTATGCTGCCGAGCTGCTGAGCTGCCTCCACAGCCCTTTGGGAATCAAACTTCAGACAAGGCAATGGGCAGTATTCAAGCTGAAAATTCCCCTCACACAAAAGGGAGAACAGAAAGAAAGTATTAATTATTGAATCTTTGATGTAATTCATGTATAAAAAATAAGATTCGCAAACAGCTATACTTTCTTTACTGATAAGAGTCATATGCTATAATAATGTCTGTAAGTATAATATCATGTATACACCTTCTATGATACCAAAACATTATGAAAACAGTTTGCAATGTATTAATTTATCAAATCCATCTTGTCAAGGTATCTTAAAACTGTCTCATTGATATTTGTACTTCAATAACACAAAAAAATAAAATAAAATAAAATTTAAAAAATAACAAAAAAAAAAAAAAGGGAGAACAGAATGAGGCTTGGGCCACATGCCTGTAATCCAAGCCCTGGGAAGCTGAGGCAGCAGTGTCTTGAGTCTCAGCCCAGTCTGGGGAATTTTATAATGTAAGAACAACCTGTTTTAGAATAAAAAGGACTGAGGGCATACTAAGGGTGTAGCTCACTGCAAAGATCCTAGTTCAATCACCAGTATCAAAGGAGAAAAAACAGTGAAAACAGACTAATAGAGATTTCATGACACCCAGGAGGTAAATAGAAATAAATCAGATGCAGACCGAGGACAGTCAAACATCTTAAAGCTAAAGGCAAAACCAAAATGGTGTGTTGTGTGTGTGTGTGTGTGTGTGCACGTGTGTGTGCGTGCGTGTGTGTGATTGAGAGGGAGAGGCACAAGGAAAAGGAGACAAGGAGAGAGAGACAGAGACAGGAAGAAAGAGGAGCAGGAGAAGATGTGGAGGAGGAGGACAGCACGAGAGTGGGAAGGGACGGCAGCAGGGTTAGAGGGGAGAAGAGAATTAAGGACAATCTAGCACAGCGCTGAGCAGAAACTGAATTCTTACCAAGAATCAGAAAGCCCTGGGGCCAGGCAGATGGCTCAGTAGAATAAGCACTTCCATAGCAAACACAAGGACCTGAGTTCAATCCCTGGTTCTGAAGAAAAAAAAAAAAAGGAAGCCCAGAACACAACAGAGCAAGCTTGTATGTGCTGAGCTGAAAAATACAAGCTACCCGAAATTCCATCAGTGAAAACAGCATGCATACATGAGAATGGAATGAAAACACTCCAAAAGAAAAGCCAGAGGTGTGACTCTCAGCAGTCCTGACCCCTCAGACATGCTAAGAAAGCCAGGAGGAGGCTGCAGGGGACAGTGCCAGCCAGAGGACAAGTGCACGGGGGACATGAAATGCTGAAAGTACAGAATATGGCAAATACCATGGCAATACGGGCTTGAACATCTTTAAAAGTTAACTATTGGCGATGAAGTATAGTTACTTGTGGAACTTGGAATACATACAGAATACGCCATGAGGAGACAGAGATAAAGGGTAGAAAAGGCAGATAATGCTTCACTGTTGGGAACTTCTTCTTTTTATTAATTTTATTAAGAAACAAATAGCAATGTGAGTTTCAAAACCAGTTAGTAGGACACTTTCAATAATTAATACATTGCATATTGTTGTCTTCATAGTGGTTATTCATACTACAAGATGCAGACATGATATTCTGTCCAAACACTATTACTACAAATCTTTCATTTCACTGAATTAAGAGAAAGTAGCTGTATATCTATCCTAACTATTTTGAATATATACAGATAAAAAATGCTCCTTCATTTGTATTCCCATTTTTGTTTAGTTTTGTCAGAGATGGGTATTCCATTGCCATTTAAGTACTGTAGGTGTGTGAATTCAGCAAAATAATCTAACATACTCCAGTAGTGCATAATAGTAGCGGGTTATCCATAGGACTGGCAATGTCAGAAGTTAACTTGAGCCTTTCACAGCTCAGCAGATTAATGTGGCTTTATTTTTTATACCTCAGCTTTGTACTTCTCTGCTGAATGGTTAAGACCAAGATAAAACAAGACCTATATAACAAGAAATGTAACTTTTGTATCTGACAAGGTCAGTCAAATCCCCTCAGAATTTACCCTGAAACCTGGTACAGCAGTTCGTAGATCCTTTGTCAGTGTCGGTCATGGGGATGAGTCACAGCCATTGCTTGACCAATTTGCTCTCTGTGAAAGCCTGACAGAATGTTTTCTCTCCATGTGACTCTCCTTAGGCACACTCTATATCATTGATCACTTTCCTCTGTGGCCTCATAACCTCTTTGATCAGAAAATCTGGGACACAACTGAGTTACATGATGTTATAGTTCAGGTTCCCCTATGTCCTGAGTCTTCACTGACCTTGAAAGGATAGGGCCAAAATGTTCACTGTCCTTGAAGTCAATCTTTTTCTCAAATTTTTGGTCTGAAAACTTCAGTTGTTAACCCTCCAGAAGAGAAGCTTAATGATATTATTACCCTATAACACAGGGAGTTGAGCTTAATCTCACTATCTGTCTGAATATCAAACATCTTAGACAAAACATGGAACAGGTATTTTCTATCAAATATTGATATGTTAAACTTTAAATACCTATAGAATGTGAAGAAAAAAATTTAAAAAATAAAAATTATTTAAAAGATAGGAATAAACAATTACATATTTTTACACAGAAATTTAGAAATCTAACCATATACAGCATTGTAGAAGGACTGTCCTGTGACTTTTTTCTTGTCTCTTGTTTTCATTTATTATCCTTTTTTAAAAACAAATATTTACTTGAGAGATAGTGTAACAGTAGCTAATATGACATGAGGATCAGTACATATTCAGAGGACTAGAATGACAGGCATTCCAAGTATGACCCTACTATTACACATTGCTATCTTCAGTGCACTTGTGTGGTTCACAGGTATCAGCATATATAATTAGTCAGGGTGAGAACCCTACCAATTAACTGCTACTTTCAAAAACCTGCTAAGATTCTCAGGATCATTGCCTTATCCGTCTAGTGTATATAAATGTATGGTTTTGCCCTGTCATGTTTCCAAGCTTTTCTCCTTGTCCTCTCTTCATTGTCTAACCCTGAAGTTCTTGCATTCCTTTTAATTGTGTTATACCTTTCTATTTTTATTTCTTCTCTTGAGTCCTTACACTAAGAAGACTATATGATATTTACACATGGGATTTGGTTTATTCCACTTATGAGTATATCTTCAAGTGGCATTCACTTGAAAGCTTCAAGTTTATCATTCTTTATAGCAGAGTATAAAAATATCACATCTTTTTCATCCATCCCTCAGGTGATGGGCATTTTGGTTGTTTCCAAGATTTAGCTATCACAAATTGTGCTGCTATGATGTTATCAGTTCCTCTGGGAAAATTCCCAGTAGGGGGATAGCTGGCTTGAATAGGATTTCCAGTCTAGTTTTTTAAGAAGTCTTCACACTGATTTTCATAATGGTTGCACTAGTCTACATTCACACCAGTGGTGGAGAAGGGTTCCTTTTTCCACACAGCCTCTCCAACAATTGTTGTTTGTTGATTTTTTTATGATAGGCATTCTTTCTGGGATAAGATAGCATCTCAGTGTTGTTTTAATTTGCATTTCATGGATGGCTAGTGATGTGGATCATTTTTTCATATATTTATTTGCTTCTATAATTTCATCCTCTGAGAAGTGTGTGTTCATCTCAGATGCCCATTTCTGGACTGAGTTTTTAAATTTTGGGGCCTAATGTTTCTGAGTTCTTTATAAATTCTAGAGAGCAGACCTTTCAGAGCCTATTAAAGATTTCTTTCCCAATTTGTGGGTTGTCTTTTCACTTTGTTGGTGACCTCTCTCTCTCTCTCTCTCTCTCTCTCTCTCTCTCTCTCTCTCTCTCTCTCTCTCTCTGTCAAACTGGAATTGAACTCAGGCCTTTTGTGCTTGCCAGGCAAACACTTATTCTATGTTGGTAACTTCTTTTGACATACAAAAACTTCTCAATAAAAGGAGGTCCCAGATGTTAATTTTTTCAAGTATTACCAGTGCAATTTGATTTCTATTCATAAACTCTTTGCCTACCCCTATGTCTTCAAGAGTTCCTCCTTTCTATTCCAGGAGTTTTAGTGTTTCTGTTTAAATGTTTAGATATTGAATATCCTAGTGCCTGGTGATAGATCTTGGTCAAGTTTTAGTTTTTGGAATGTAGAGAGCCAGGTTTTCCAGCACCATTTGTTCAGGAGGCTTTCTTTCTTCAAGTATGCATGTTTAGTCTCCTTGTCGAAGAAAGGTGGCTGAGTGTGTTTATAGAGGCTTCTGCATCTTCTAATCTAGTCATTGATCCTCAGGCCTTTTTTGCCAATATCATCCTGATTTTATCACAACAGCCTTGCAGTATAATTTCAAGTCAGGAATTATAATGCCTCCTGCCTTGTCTTTGTTGGCCAAGATTACCTTTGCTATTCTAGGTATTTTCTGGTTCCAAATAAATTTTAGGAACAATTTCTCTAGGTCTGTGAGGTATGTTGGTGGTAGTTTAATAGAGACTGCATTAAATCTGTACAACAATTTTGGGAGTATGGTCATCTTCACAATGTTGGTTCTTCCTATCTAGGAGCAGGGAATATCTTTCCACTTTCAGAAATCCTCTACGATCTCTTTTTTCAGAGTACTGCAATTTTCATTGAATAGATTTTTGACTTCTTTAGTTAAATTAAATCCCAAGTATTTCATTTTTCATGGTACTATTACAAAAGGTATTGTTTGTCCAATTTCCCTGTTAGTGTGTTTGTTATCCATGTAGAGGAATGTTATTGACTTTTGGGTAATGACTTTGTATCCTGCTATGCTACTGAATTTGTTTATCAATTCTAGTAGCTTCTTGGTGGTGTTTTTTGGGTTCTTCCAAGTAGAGTGTCATGTCATCTGCAAATAATAAGTTAACTTCTTCTTCACCTATTCTTATGCTTTTTATTTCTTTCTCTTATCTAAATGGTTCTAGCTAATGATTCCAGAACTATATTGAACAGGAGTGGTGATAGAGGACATCTTTGTCTTGTACCAGATCTGAGAGTAAAAGATTTCAGTTTTTCCCCATTTAGAATTATGCTAGCTGTTGGGTTATCATAGATGGCTTTTATCAGATTGAAGTAGAGGCCTTCTATGACAATTTTCTGTAGGGCTTTGAACATGAACAACTGTTGGAATTTGTCAAAAGACTTTTCTGCATCAATTGAGATGATCATGTGGTTTTTAGATTTAGATATAGTGTATTAATAACCATTATCTAATGGTTCAAATGTTGAACCATCCTTGCATTCTTGGGATGAATCCTACCTGGTCATGGTGTATAATCTTCTTGATGACTTGATGTATTCTATTTGCTAGGATTTTATTGAGGATTTTTGTATCTATGTTCATGAGGGAGAACTGGCTTGTAGTCCTCTTTTTTAGTTGTGTCTTTTCCTGGTTTTGGTATCAGTATAATACTTGCCTCCAGGAATGATTTTGGGAGGATTGATTCCTTTTCAGTTTTGTTGAAGAGTTTGAAGAGTATAGGGACTATATCATCTGTAAATTTCTTGTAGGATTCAGCTGTGAATCCATCAGGACCTGGACTTTTTCTCGGTAGGTTTTTTATTAATTTAATATTTCATTGGCTATTATTGAGTTATTGAAAATTGTTAAATCTCCTTGATTCAGTTTTCGTAATTTGTATCTTTCCAGGAATCTTCCCATTGCTTCTGTGCCTTGCTTTTTGTGAGTTGAAACATTCTTAAAGTAGCTATTTGAGATCTTCTGAAATCCCGCTGGGTCTGTGATAATTAAACCCTTTTCATTCCTTATTGCTTGTGTTTGAATTTTTTATTTCATGTTTTTGATGAGGTTAGCCGGGGGATTATCAATTTTATTTAATCTTTCAAAGAAACGTCTGTCTCACGAGGCTGGCCTGGATTTGGTCAGGCAGCCGCAGGAGAGAGCAGCTCTCCCGCACATTTGCAGGGTCCCAGCTTTTTCTTCATTAATTGTTTGAATTGTTTTCGTGTCTCTATTGAATTAGTTTCTCCTCTAATCTTTATGATTTCTTCCCATCTTTGGGCTTTGGGTTTAGTTTGCTCTTCTTTTTCTAGTTGTTTATATTGCAGCATTAGGGTGTTTATTTCTTCTGTTGGGAGCTTCTTGCATTGTTCATTCACCGTAGAACAAAATTTCAATGTGCAATGTTATAACTTAATAGTACATAATGTAATCTCTAAAAACACCATTTTTAAAAAGAGGCAAAGATAAGAAGTCAGTACAGCAGATAGAGTGGGATAAAGAGGACTTGTTATCCAGAAAGTAAGCAGAGAAAAGCAGAGTGAGCAAACATATGCACATTAATCACATATCAAAGTGGAAATCATGCATATCTAACTTCAAAACATAGAATAACTATAATAAGATCAAAACATACAACAACAATAAAAAATGAGATTTAAAAAGAAGCAAAGTAACACAAGGGCTTCTTTCCAGAATAAACAAACAAACAAAAAACAAATCCCAAACAAAACAAAACACAGAAAACCCAAAGATATAAATAAATGCAACAACATGCCATTTCTATATTTTAAAAGACTTACTATTGATAAACTACATATTTTCCCAAATAATACATGGGTTCCTATGCAATCTCTATCAAAACCCCAATGAGCTTGCCAAAATAAAAAAAAATAAAATTCTAAAAATAACACAGAATTGCAAAAGATGTAAAAGTAGACAAAATAATAAACTAAATGTGGAGGATCTGATTTCCAAATGTGCTGTATGGCCACACAGTTTGAGTTCGCATGTTATAGGAGTAAACACAGATAAGCAAGTTACTAGAGCAGAATGGAGAGTCTGATACTGCACCCGATGCTCATCATTAATTGATTTTTAGTGACACCCTGGAGGGGACAGTTCAGCAGGAAAAGATGTCTTTTTAACAAATGGTGCTGAAACAACTGGATATTTATGAGGAAAAAGAATCTTGAGTCATGATGACTCTGTATTCCAAGTTAACAAGCTGCAGACCTAAACCTGGAAGTCCATAGGAGAGTCTTAATGCTTAATGTCAGATAAGGATTTTTAGACAGAGCAGAGAAAATAAACAATAGCTCACAAGAGAAAAAAATATATAAACTGAATTTTATTAAAATTAATTTTTTCTCATCACAATATTATTAACAAAACTGACAAGCCAAGGACTGGTGGAAAAATATTTGTAGTTTATATCTGAAAAGGGACTCATATCCAGAATAGGTAATAGATCTGATAAGTTGACAACAACATACAAACAACTGCACAAATCAATGGTAGGCTGCAACTTAAAAACGACAACTAAAACGTGTCCACACATCCCATTTTCAAAGCCACTTAATGAGCAGAGCGGCATGTG
Organism: Ctenomys sociabilis; assembly: GCA_004027165.1. NCBI lineage: Eukaryota > Metazoa > Chordata > Mammalia > Rodentia > Ctenomyidae > Ctenomys > Ctenomys sociabilis. Next base: position 24,769 of record PVKA01006743.1, on the reverse strand, counting down.
TTGGTGAGGATGCAGGCCAGCAGTAATAATCACAATCCTTGAAGTGACATAGCTGGTAGAAGCACCTCTGGTGCTGGTAAGTAGTATTGCTCTAGTGCTGCTAAAGGCTGCAGGACATCATGAGCAAGACGACTTATAGTTTGTGTCTGGTTGTGTCCCCAAAGCCTCATACAGTCATGGGGTGGACCTCTAGAGTGTGTGACTAACTCCTGATCCACTGGGAATATGAGTGTGAGTACCGCACCCAGCCTGGGGTGGACAGCCTAAATGCAACTTAAGCAAGACAAACTTGCTCTCTGTTGCCACTGTTGCTGCTGCTCCTCCATTTTGCTTCCTGCCATGTGCTGCTGTGCCCTGGAGCCAGCCCAGTGTGGACTAAAACCTCCAGTAACTATGAGGTAAATAAACCTTTCCTTCCTTCATTTTGAGTGTCGGGTGTTGGTCCCAGCAACAAGAGAAAAGTAACTGAGACACCTACAAAGTGACATAATAAGCATGAAGACCCACTAACACATCATACAGAGCCAACAACAGGTTAAAATTCATAACAGCGTTGCTTGTAATCACAGGAAGTTGGAAGCAACACAGGTATTCCCAGCAGATGCATGAATGTGTACACTGAGATTTCTGTGCAAAAAAAATCCTTGTAGCTGTAATAATGAAGAAACAAGAGTCCAATGTGTTGACATGCTCCAAGCACAGCACAGCAGCAGAGCAGGCTGCAAAAGTTCCATGCACTTCTGGAACATTTAAAAACATGCAAATGACATCCCTTATTCTTCATAGACACACCTAATGCAGAACAGCAATGGAAACATCACAACTGCAGAAGGTAGCCTGCATATGTATCCAGTTATTTCATGGGAGGGGGTAAGGCACAGGTGGACATCCTGCTCCGGAAAAATCAGGCATCCCTTGGCAAACATTTTTAAGTTTAAGCAAGAGAAAGCATAAAAGAGCAAACAGCAAATAAGGACTCAGCAAATGTTTATTGATTTAGAGATTGGATGACTAAAATTCAGATTTTTAGGATAAAAAATCTCTGTACTTTATCATTTTAAGACATGATGTATTAAAATCTATGATAAGTATGAGAAAGATAATTGATAATAGAGATAAAATGGTGATACATGAGTAGGAGACATTTAATGATCAAGGACCATTTCTCCCCTTCATTTTCTTTTTTTTTTTTTTTTTTTTTTTTTTTTTTTTTGATGGAACTGGGGATTGAACTCAGGCCCTTGCATTTGTCAGGGAAGCACTTATTCCACCGAGCCATCTCGCCAGCCCCTCCACTTCTTTTTTTTATGCTTCTGATGCATACAGTTACATATCAACTGTCCTTAGTTTCATTATTTGTAAATGGCAATAAATTGTCATTTTTGAAAATAATACTTATTCTGGACATGACTTACTTTGAAAATAAAGGCATAAAAGGGAAGTTAAGAGATTTTGCCCTTATATAGAAAAAGGCACAGTAGCCAGACCATGTAGCCTCTGTGTAAGTCACTAGCTGCAGTGGATTGCTAACTGGAGGTCAGCTTGTTACACCCAGCTGCAGTGAACTAACCTGGGGCTGGGTGTGGGAGGCCCAGCTGAGAATTGTTGCCCACAGTGTAAGAGGTAGAACTGGAGAAGCTGTGGAGATGTTGTTAGGAAAGCTGTTTGGAGAAGCCAAGGAGGAGCTGCTGGTTCTGGTGGGCGGTTTTGCTGGGAGACCTTGTGGTGCTGGGTTTCCTGATGAACTTGGCTGTGCTTGTTGGAGGAGAAGCTTGGGACCTCACTGTCACACAGCATGGCTGTGGTACTTCTCAGGGGAGCTCTGGTCCTCACCCTGAGCATTGCTTCCTGGCTTCAGCTCAGATCCTTCAGCCTGCTAGCACAGATCCTTCATCCCATGGGCACAGACTTCTTGGCTTCTACCATGGACCTTTGGGCCTTCCCAGTGCAGATCCATGAAATGGGCCTGCATGAGACACTGTCATGGGCTCTAGGCCTCCAGTTGGACTTGTGGAATGGGATGGATTGTCATGAGCTCTAGGGCTTTGGCTGGACTCATGCAGGATACTAGGATCCAGGCCCTCAGCTGGATTCTTTGGTCTTTAACATATGGACAGATTTGCTGCACTCCTTATATGTGATTCTTTAGGTGATTCATTATAAAATATCATGTTTCCCTTGCAAAACTCCAAATCATGACTCCACATAGAAACAACCCCACAAATCAATGGTAGATTGCAACAACAACAAAAGTGTTTCAACCAGCTTCCCACTGGAGACTCACCTGTCTGGTGGTCTGTTACTTCTGCTGTGAGAAGGCTCTTTCTTAATGTAAGGAGAAAGGTCCCTCCGCAGAGCAGACCACCCTTGCTGCTCTTACTTTGGCTGCTTCAGTGGTATCCTTTGACTCACTCACTCAAACCATCATGGACGGCCTAGAATCCTCCTACACCAGCCACAGGAGTGGGCCACAGTTCCCATCTTCAGTGAGCTCCCCTCTAGGACAGCAGAGAACAAATGCTCCAACGAGGGGCACTCCGGTGTGTTGGGAACACAAGCCACACCTTCTGGGAAGTCTGGGGTTCAGGAAACAGGTTATGGGAGGTGGCAGGAACCCAGGCAGGCAGGCGTCGAGTGCACGATGCTCCTGGAGCACAGCCAGGGTCATTCAGCTGGGACATTCACCCGGGCAGGCCCAGGCAGGGGCTATGTGACCCTAAAGTATGTTGCAACCTTTTCTAATTTTGTTGGCCACTTGGCTTCTCTAGCTGTGCTCTGGATAACACTAACCCTCACTCTCCAACTTGCCCTGCAGGCAAAGAAGCATTCTTAGGGAAAACACTTGTTGAAGTCCTGCAGTGCCTTCCCAGAACATAGCTGTGACACCAGCCCTGTTTCTCTCCTGGCACCTGTTTCCTCTCCCTAATGTGAGTGCTGGGCTCAGGGAGTGCCAGTTCTTCATGCTTCTCTCCTTTGAAAGATGCCTGCCCTGTCATCCTTCCAAACATACACACAGGCCACCTCAGTATCACCGCTAGAATTCCCTGAAAGCTTTAAACAAATCCCCTGTTTCCCACAGTACCTCTTCCTTTTCTGTCACAGCACTCACACTGTACACTCTAATGGCTTATTTGCCCAAATTCTCAGCTCAGTGGTGGAGGTCAGGAGCTCTGGGGTATGCCTATCTATTTGGTGGTGCTGGCACACAGTATCACAATCCCTGGTGCACAGTGGACACTGAATACATGGCTATGGGCTGTGGGAAGGAAGGAGGAAGGAGGAAAGATTGAAGGGAGGGAGAGAGGGAGGGAGGGCCGGAGGGAGGGAGGAAG
>PVKA01006743.1:0-21337 GCA_004027165.1 Ctenomys sociabilis | reverse complement strand
GACCCTCTTCCATCCACTGTAGAACTGAAAGTGAGGCACAGATCTCAGGCTGTAACTGAGGAGCCCCATGACACTGTGCTCACCTCTCAGAGCAGGGTCCCGCTGTGAGGATGCCCTGCATCCTGAGGTCAGCCATCCTCCCTATGATGGCCCCTGGACAGTAGCTGCCTGGTCCCACACCTCCCCCACCTCCCTGCCCTTACCCATCTGGGCCAATGGTCTCCCTTGCTATACTCAGGCTGGAACTGCTACAGGCAACTCCAAATAAATATAGGTGAGCTCAAAAATATAGTGTATTTTTAAGTTAAAAGAATTTATCACAGGGCTGGTGAGATAGCTCAGCAGCCTAAGCACTTCCCAAGGAAAGTGCAAGGACGGGTTCAATGCCCAGGACCACATGTCATGCAGACCCTGCCCCAGGCACAACCAGCCAGCCACCAAGATAGGTATGGTGGCACACACCTGTAATTCCAGCACTGGGGAGGCTGAAACAGGAGGATCACTACAAGCCTAAGCTGTGTAGGTAAAACTGTATACCAAATGCATAAAATTAAAAAAAAATTCACAGTAAAAAGATACATTGCAGGGCTGGGCAAATAGCTCAGCAGATTAAAAGCACCTTCAATCAAGTGCAGGGGCTGGGGCTTCAATTCCTGGGCCTGCTGTGCTGGCCCCACCTCTGGAGCACACTGAGATGTTGAGGCTGGGCATGGTGGTGTGCGCCTGTAATCCCAGCTCTTGGGAGGCTGTAAACAGGTGGATCACTATGAGTCCAATCTAGAAGTGAGATCCTGAACACCCTGTAGAACCTTCTCTAAAATACAGAGAAATAAAAAATAAAAAACAATAAAAATGACATATTGCCATTAATTCCCTTCAAAGTACTGCCTTTTATTTTGAACATACTATTCTCATTGTTTTTCTGAAGCAGTTCTGGAAGTTCTTCTTTCATGAATGTCCTTATGAGATGTGACCACAAGAGTGTGATCACTGCCGTCAAGCACCACCCGCTGGGAAGGCAGGCCTGAAAACACACGGCACTGCGTCCTCCCCATCTTGTGTGTGTGTGGCACCACGTGCCTTCTGGCTCCTCCTCAGAGTCAAAATGTCCATGAAAGGTGACCATTCTGAATCCGCTCAGGACATCAAAGCAGCCAGTACAGCCTAACGACACACAAGAGAGCACTTTCGGAACTGCTACAGTAAAGCTGTAGGAAAGACAGGATAAGAGCAGTCAAAGAAAGGGGAGGGTGGGGAAAGGATTTGTGACAATGTGTCCTGTACCGCAGTGTGTTTTAGATCTTTTGCACTGACTGAGTTCTGGTCACGCTCCATATCTGCATGTATGTGTCCAATGCTCTGGTTCTTTCATTCTCTTTTGCCCAGTTGAGCACCTGGACCTCAGGTGATTCTCGCCTCTGTAGAAGCTCAATGCTCAGAGCCGGACAGCCACCATGCCTGTCCTGGGGTAGGAGTCCTTCACACCAATAACAATGTGCACCAAGGTTCTAGTCAACTTCAAGATTTTTTTAATGTATTTAGTACAGGGTCTACAGGGTCTCACTACACAGATCGGACTCAGTTATCCTCCTGTTTTCAGTCTCCCAAGCGCTGGGATTACCATGGGTTGATCCAGCACTGCACCCCAGGGATCAAAGCCCAGTCCCTACTCTCTGTCTAAGCAGACACGTTAATCTGCTGAGCTATCTGGCCAGCCCAACTTAAATATTTTTGAACTACTGCCAGTTTAGGTCTTCTTACTATTTTCTTGACAATAACTTATTTGATCCTAAATGCTGACCTTGATGGCAGTTAAATTGTGAGTTTCCGGGTTAAGCTTAGCATTTAAGGCAGGGAAAACTCAAGTGAACTGAGATGTTTCCACCCATGATGTAAGCATCCCCGGGGGGGATGACACTCAGAGCCCCCACCTGTGCAGGCGGATCTGTGCATGAGAATGCATTATAGAAAAGGCTCTTTGCAAGTGAAGTTAAGGTCTTGAGGGGGATCGTTTTGAGGTGGAGCGGGCCAAACTCCAAGAAGGGAGCATGCAAGAGATGACAAGGGAGAGGAGAATGGGAGAGAAGCGGCGAAGACCAAGGCAGGAGTGCAGTGATGGGAGACTCTGAGGAATTCTGAGAGGCACCAGGGCTGCAAGAGGCCCAGGAGGTGCAAGTCTTCTGAGTATTTGATTTCAGGCTTCTTGCCTCCAGAACAGTGAGAGCCAAAACACTTGTGGCTTTACAACCCTCATGTGCAGCACTTTGCTATGGCAGCCACAGGAAACAGCATGCTTGGCATGCCCCCTTCCTGTTCCCATCAGAGAACCACAGGACCCCAGCACACGCGCTCGGTACTACTGGGGGCAGCTTCAAGCCAATGCTCTCATTTCAAGCGAGAAAGCAAAGGCCAGGAGAAAGCAGATGGGCTCCCAAGTAGGAGTCCGAGGCAGGCATCTGGACACTCTTTGCAGTACACCTACCCAGGGAAATGCTGAAATGTGAGAACCACATCTCTGGATGTTCACCAGGAGAACACACTACATCTCTGACATCATCACACATGCCTGGAGGTAGAAATGTCACTGCCACCTGGACATGGTCACCACCAAGAAGAGGCCTTGCACAGTGCTGTAGCCCCGAGGAGACATGCTGCTCAGGCTCCTCTGTGAGCACCAGCCAGTCTCTCAAGGATCCTCTCTCCCGAGCCTCTCGCCCACTTCTTGAGCACATTTCCTTTTTTAATGAGGCCTTTCCTTCATCCGAGACTTGGTGTCTTCATATGTCTGCTCAGGCCTCAGAGAAAACATCTGCGGTGTTTCGGCTCCCCAACAATTGCATCCAGCTGGGCCTGGAGACCTCTCTACACAGGCTGAATTCTCTCTTATTAATGTCCTAGTGTAGAAATGCTCCCCAGTAGCGGACGGAATGGAAGCAGGACATTAATAATGAACATCTGCGAGTGTTTTCCTTGCTCACTGTGCATTCTCCTATCCAAGTCCTAACTGGAAGCTTCCAACAGTCCCCTAGGCAGCTGTCAGTCACAAAGTCCCCCGCCCTATGCAGGTAGAGCTGCCAGAGTTGGGCTGGCCCATCAGATGGTACCCAGCCACTCCCAGGGAAGCCCTGGGATGGGAGCTTGAGCAAGCCTGGCCAGAGAGTATCTTCCTTTTCTGAGGGTATGAAAATTAGCTCTTGATCAGGCTGAACCTCAGCCTGCCTGAGGCCTGATTCTGGGGGTTCTACACAATCCCTTTTCTCCTTTGCTTATCTACCCCACTTCTCCCATGAATCGAGCTCCTCAGAGGATTTCCTGTATGGCACAATCAGTGACAAGTGGCGGGAAGACCAGATGTTGGCCCAGCTCTGGTGCACTGCTTCACAGTGTCTTTTTAGACTGCACCAGCCCGCTGAGGCCCTGCGCTCCTGCACGTGGGTTTACACCCAACAGCCCCTGATGAAGGCCCATGCCAGACTGTTCTAGGAATGTGAACTGCAGTGGCTCAAAGCCCAGAGACAGAAATCCGGTCACCTTGGTGGGAATGCTCTCAGGGCAGGGGCTGCACAGCAGTGAGAGCACGCGCCATCTACAGCTGCCGGCAACAGCAGGACAAATCTCAGGAAAATGGCACCGAACAATTTAAGCCAGACACCAAGCGTCTTGCCTTTTTGTGTGTGCCCATGGGCCATGCACTTGGCACACAGCTCCTACCTGCCATAAGGTGGATTTATGTACGCACACACAGGCAAAGCTGATCTTTGCTTGCTCAAAATCAGGAGAGGGCTGTTGCAGGGGTGGGCCTGGCGGGGGCTCTGAGGACTCCCATGCTCCGCTCCTCCTTTCTTGGTGTAATGCAAGCACTCAGTTTTAGAAAATCCTTTCATTCAGCCACTTAGAAATGCACTTTTCTGCATGAATTCAGCTTTCTAAAAGGCAAATACTTCTTTGGGTTGTTGGAAACAAGGTATCAAATAGTTCAGGCTGGCCTTGAACTCAGAGTGCTGCCTACCCTGGCCTGGAGGGCACAGTGAGCCTCCTGACTCAGCCTTAGTTGTGCTAAGAGTAAGGTGTGCCCCACCACACCTGGCTCAGGATTCTTTTTTAATCTTTTCTTTAACAAACAAACACAAAGAACCAATGATGTCCACCCTAGGAAAGGGAGCTTTTGGAGGAGACAGCAGTGCTGGTCAGTGTTTGTGAGTGTCCCATGGAGGAACAAGGCCCAGGAAGAGCACACAGTGGGATGGGGGACAGGAGCAGAGTGCCTGGCAACACCACTGCTCAGAGAAGGGAAAATCAAGACCTTCCCAGTCTGGCAAGGCTGGCCGGAGCCATGTCTCTAGTGGACTTCAGGTGACCCACCAAGAAGAGCCCAGGGATTGCTGGTCCTGCGCCCTGTGCCCTGTGTACCCTGTGGCCACTGGCTGGCCCCTTCAGACCTTGTTCCCCTGCTCCAGTCCTCCCCACCCCATGCTGCTGGTATCCCTCCTGTCAGAAACTGAGTTTTCCTGAAGAGCTGGCTTGTGACAAGGACAGGACCCTGGCCTGGCTGCAACTGCAAGGCTACTCTGTTTCCTCTGCACTGGCTGCCTCTCATCCTCCTCAGCTTGCAGGTTTGCTTTTAAAGCAAGGAAGCTGCACACAGGCCCGACAGCATTAGCTGTGTGAAGCATCTGAAGTGCTGTCAGCATCAAAGGTTCAAATTAAAGTCTCTATTTTTAGCAAAAGGGGACTGGAGCAGACTGTACTGAGAGGACTCTTCCACAGGATGGATTCTTTATCTTGGAAAATAACAAGGCGCAGTAAAACTGAGATTTACTAAAGTAAGAGGCCAGCATTTAGAGGGTGAGCAAGTATCGGATCTATTTGGCTAAGGTAGAACCTATTTGCTTAAAGTCAAATGGACACAGCCTTGGAGGGCTTAGGTTGAGTTGCAAGTGTGACCCAGGATGATCTATGTCCCTGGCATCCCTGGCACTGTTCTGAGAGCCACTGTTAACTCACTCCAGCTTCCCCGTCCCATGCTAAGGATGGGGCATACTGTTGTACCTTTTCCAGCAGGAAGGAACTGAGGCTGGGGAGGCTCCGTAACATTCCCCCAGTCCATCCAGACAGTGAATGGTGGACCTGGGCTTCCAAGGCAAGCAATCATGTTCCAGACAGCATCCTCTAACCACCTCCCCCTACCACTACTGGCCCCCACTGAACTGTTCACACATGGTGCTCTGAACACCCACCGTGTGCAACAGGTGGCACATCCTGGAGAAAGCTGCAGTGAACAGTGGTAAAGCTTCTTGCTTGAGGCAACCCGCTATTAATGAACAGAGCCCAGACCATCCCACCTCCACAGTCCTGTACCCCCCATCTGAGGAGTGGAGTGTCCTGATTTACTTAGCTCCACAGTCATCTCAACTGCCATATGGAAAATCTCCTGGCACTATACTTGGTTTACAGCCAGTTCTCAGTAAAACCACTTCTTCCCCTCCAATGATGTGTTAACATGCATTCATTTAGTTTGACCCATGGGTGACAGTTCCAAAGTGCTGTGGTTTGTATTGAGATGTCTCTTGGAAGCCTCAGGGTCTAAGCAGGGTCTTTGGAAGGTGACTGGGTTATAGAGCATTCTAGTTGACTTGCATTAGGAGGTGGGGTCTTGGAAAGAAGGCTCACACAGCAGCCCGTGCTCCCCTCGCCTGCTCCCGCATTGATGTGCTGCTTCCTGGACACCATGAGAAGAGCCGTTCTCCTCAGCCAGGCCCTTCTGCCATGCTGCCCACCACCCATGGACTGAGACTCCCCAAACACAAGAAGAGCAAACCTTTCCTCTTTTAAGTTGTGAGTGTTGAGTACTGTGTCTCAGAAACAAAGGAAATAATTAAGACACAAATTATTTCAAATTCTTTGGGGAGAACGATTTCCTCAAAAAATGTCCTACTGGGTCACCCTAATTTGAACTTTTAAGCTTTGTGTGGCCTGGGGCAAGAAACATAATTATCAGCTCCAGTCTTTTCTGGGAGATGAGGATCCATATCCTTGTCACCGTCTCATCTGGACGGTTGTGACTTCAGCACCAGAGCCAGGGGAGCGTGCTTCAGCAAGCCCTAAAGGGGAAAAGCCTGCGAAGAGTGAAAGTCAGTCCATCCCTACATTGTCCTTTCTACGTGGAGTATCAAGGTAAAGCAGAAGGAGAAGAGCGGGAGCCCGCAAGGTTATTTTTATGAGTTTCAGCCAGCACGAGCCCAGTGAGCATGCACAGTCCCTCCCCTGTGCCAGGCACTTCGTTTATGGGACAAAACAGTGATCAGGAGAGAGGATCACCCACCCATGAAGGTCAATTAATCCTTTTCTGGATAAGCCTCCAAAAACATGCAGTTTTAAAATAGCTACCATTTAACTGAACTTGCCCTGTCTCCCTGGCAATGTGCAATGAGCATGTCGTATACAAAACTGATCTCAGATGGGGCTGTTATTATGTACACTTTATACATGAGAAACACAAAATACAGGCAGTTTTTAACTTATACCTAAGTTAGAGCAGAGTGAAATCAAAGCAGCAAGACTTATTAGACTATGACACACCTCTAATAATCCAAAGTCAGATTTGAATGAAATATGATTTATATTTACAGGTGAGAGTTCAGAGCAGTCCTAACCTGCCCAGGTGGCATGAGGTCAGCTAAAGCGGATCAGACTCGCTGGGGATCAGGGCACATGCAGAGCAGGGCAGGAGAGGGTCCTGGGGGTCAAGAGAGCAAGCGCAAGCCAGGCCAGGCCTGGGGATGAGCATTTAGGCATGTTGCGCTCACTCCCCATTCCCAAGTGGTGCCTCTACCTCCTTCAGAAAGGCTTCCTCCCTTAGAAATCTCCCCATCCACTGTCCCTTCCTATTTCTGGTATTCACCATCGTCTTTTTCTTTCTAACTTATTTTCAAGAGAATAAAAAATAATTGAAAAAACATTAGAAATGATTTCACTAAAATCATCACTAAACAAGATGCTATGAATTCACCAATGGCGATTATACTGCATATTGTTGTCTGCAAATTAGTTGTTCAGATTACCAGATACAAGCATGCAAAGCTGATCAAAGAAATTAAAAGGAAGGAAAAAAAAAGAGGTATTAACTAGTCCTTTCCATAGACAGAAACAAGCAGTACAGTTACCCAGATGGCCCCTGGGTCCTGGCCCTCAGCTGTCCTCTTAAGTCCCTGCTGCAGCATGGGTCAGCCCAGCCTCAATGACATGCCTTATCCAGCACTCTGGCACCGGGTTACTGGATTTCCCACTTCTGGTGGTCCTCTCCACTCCAACCACCCATTGGTATGGAGCTCCCTAGCTGCGCTCCTTACTCACCATTGAAGTATCATGACCACAGCACCTAGTGCTCCATCTCCTTGGCCCTCTCTTCCCTCTGCACTTGAATGTCAACCTCACGGGCATATCCAGTCCTTTAAGCCCTCCACTTTTTCCTAATGCACCAGCTGTCATCTGGCTTTATGACCTCTGTATCTCACCAGAGCCCAGGTCCCTCATGCCTACATGTTTTCCTGCTTCCCTCCTCCACAATGACCCCTCAACACTGGTGATGTCCTTCAAGCTCAGGTTCCTGGAAAACATCACACCTTCTCATGCTCCTGTGATGCCACATGGACCCCAGATGATTCAACATCTTAGAGCTACTCATAGTCTACCCATTCCCCAGGACCGTGCTCCAAACTCTCCAGGTCTATAGAGCCCCACCTCCAACTGTCTTATCAAGATTACAGTAGTAGACAGATGCATGCATCCCTTAGGGAAGCTGAGGTGATGTTATTAAAAGGTGTGAGCAGAGCAGAGGGAACCACCGTGACATGTGATCTCTGGGACTTTTGACTGAGGGACCACATTCCTGAAGGCCAGGCAGAGGACACCACGTGGGGAAGGCCACTGGGACCTTCCAGTTCCATGCTTTCTCCCTCAGAGTTTGACTGGTGCTTCCTAGCAGCTTGACTCTACAGAGCCAGATGAAATGGAGCAGGGTAGGACAGAGGCAGGCAGAGAGCAGGACTGTAGGAGATGGGAAGCATCCCACCTGTACCATCCAGCCCTCGGAAGATGGCTCCACCTCCTACTTGATGCAAACTAATATTAAATGCCCTCACTTGCAGCTCTCGTGTGGACACTGCTATGGCTTGTATCTAGACGTCCCCCCATCTAGACATTGGATAGGGCTTTTCAGAGGTGGCTGCATCTAGAGCATGTGACCCTGGAGTGGAATGTTCAAAGCTAGGATGAAGGATGTGAGTGCTGCCCACTCAAATGGCACGATGCCTGGAGGGACAGAAAGAAGGCAGCCCAGCTCTGCTCCTTCACTACCTCTGGCTTTGTGTCCCTCTACCTGCCATGAACCACTTCTCTCTGACACCCCTCTGCCAGGCCACCCTGCCTGGAAGCCAGCTGACTACAGACTGGAAGCTCTACAGACTGCAAGCTGAATTAAACCTTTCTACCTCTTACTTTGGGTCTTGCATATTTTGTCTCAGAAATGGAAACAGTAAGTCAGAATTGTCCATCCTATGTCCACCCTAAGTGTCTTCCTATCTAGGTTCAGAAAACACGTATAGCGCACCCTCCCTGCCAGGAGGTCCGCACCTGGATCCTGGGCATTGGTATGATATAGAATTAGGGAGTCCCTTAAATTAGAAATCAGTGAATTTCAACTTAAATCTAAGTAAAACCACCAAGTCCTTTAATTAGGAAGGCAAGCAACCATAGTTGTCTTAGCAAGTACTCTGCTATCACATCATAGTTATTATGCACAGCTCTTTCATCATTGTCTTCTCATGCTTTTAGGTCTTAGTGAACACTGATAAAAAGCCTACACATTACTGAGCCACAAGATTATTTTGTAAATTTTCAGTGAAGTGTTCTCAATATCCTTGATGGAGTGTGCGGTTCCGTGCATTCTGCTATCTGCAGTTACAAGCACTACTCTGAGAGGGGCCCATAAATCTTGCTGGGAGATCCAGATTGACCTGTATGAAAATGTCTGGGCTGGGAACCAGGCAGGGTGATAGCTGGGATGTGACCCTGTTCTTCACCACCATCTAGCTATTGAGAGACTGGAACATGATACACACTCTGATATTTGTCGATGAATATGCGAATGGATGAGCAGATAAAGGAATGAGTGGATTTTTATCACTCCTCTTTGATGCTCCCTTCTTCTTTGTTTTCTCTGTTTTGGTTGACTTTTTTGTCTTAGAAAGTGGCTCTGCTAATCCCTCTTCCCCTCAAAGCTCCTGCTGCATTTCCCTTGGGATGCTTTTCCCTTTTTGTTCACTGGAAAGTATTCTGTTGCTCTGGCCCTTCCACTGCCTCCCTAACCACCAGGCTTCCCCCTGGGTTGCGTGCTTTCTCTTTCCCACCCACCACTGCCCTGCTGAGAGCTACTCTTTCCAAGGCCAAGTCCACCCATTCCTTGGCCAAGGACACTGTTGGGGCATCTACTGTCTGCCAAGGAGGTGGCAGAGAATGGGGGCTCTGGGCAGGTGGACAAAAGACAAGTGACAGCAAGAGCATGTGGAATATGAATGGAATGTGAAAGTCTTCAAGGGTGGTGGTGCCTGGTGTGGCCCTTACTCTCATAGGTGACATGAGCCACTCTCTACCCCCACAGGCAACTTAGGAGAACTCGGACACTATGCCTGTGACCAGGTTTGATGATCTCTCAAGGCTCCAGGGAACTCCAAGTGTTCCATGTCCTTCCTATGGGTTCCAATTACATCTGCCAGTAGTTCCCTGCCTGCCACTTGGAGATCCAAACATGGTCCCTGCACCTCCACCATGCCATGTGCCTCTTCCCAATCATTCCTTAAATGCTGGGGTTCCCAAGGTCTATTCTGAGCTTTGTGCCATGTTATTCTGGGGAGACCGTCCACGGGCTCTGCTGTTCCCACACTGGCACCTGCAGTAGGGGTGTTGCACAGGGACACCCAGCCCTAGCATAGGGCATTTGGGAGTGGGTGTCTTCATGAGCCCTTCAGGGTGTCTACAGGTCAGAGCTACTTTCACCATGTTAAGACCTTGTTTGACAAGCTGTTTCCTCACTCTTGGGTACACATGTGTTCCATGGGCTGTGGACATGACATGATAGCATGACAAAGGGAGCACACGCTTTTCTCAAGCTTGGGGTACAATTACGCACATTTTCAAAGATTATCCCAGTTTGCTCTCAGACTTTTACCATGTTTCTATGGCCGTCTTTTGTTGTGCCTGCTTAATCTTTGTTACCTCATTATTATCCAAAATATCACTCAGTTGAAATCCAAGTTTTCTTTGTACTTTCTCAGAAACACAAAAACTAACTATGCTTTGTCATCTTGTTTTGTGAAATAGAAATCATTTCAAAACAATTTCTGGAAAATAAAAATACAAATTTTAAATCCTGCTTAAATCTGCCTTTATCTTATAATGAATGTGATTGATGTTACTTTCAAATAAATAAAATTTACTCACAATACATTTTTCTTAGATTTATAGCTAGATCATTGGTCTCAGAAAACTGCTAGCTCTCATTTCCTCAGCCCATAGTGGTCTTATCTATGGAGAACGATGCTAGAAAAGGTGAAATTGATGCATTCGAACTTTAACTTAAGAGAAAGCTGCTCCAAAGAAACTGGGTCAGATAACAAAGCTAACTGTACTTCACCTGTGCAAACTACCTTTAGAGGCATGAATGACTCATTTCATTGTATCTTATGAATGGAGCCTTTTGCAAGAAGTCCAGGGTACGAGTCAAGCTGTGGCACTGTTGAGGAACCAATTTATTAAGAATTTAAAGAACAAGGCACTACATATGTTACACAGTTAAGTGTACCCAAAACAACATCCTTCAAAGCCTACCACTTATACATTACGATCTGGTGAACTCTACAGGACGAGGCCACTGCCAAAGGGCACAGGAGCAGTCCTGCACCACACTGGCCAGAGAAGACACCACAGGAGACCCCATGGGGCAGGAGGTCAGCAGCAGAGACAGCACTCGCAAGTTCCAGCCACATAGCCACCCTTGGAGTCACAGTTGGAGCTGCACTCATGCAGACCAGGCCGCCGTGGCCTGTGGATTTATACCTTTGTCTTGCAAGGAGCTGGGCCACTGGACATGGCTCAGCTTGCAGTCTGGCTTTTAGCTGTCTGGCACCAGTGCCAGCCACTGCTGAGACCTTTGAAGTGGGAACTTGGTCACAAATGTAGTCCGGCTGAATCTCAGCGTGAGTCGTCGCTGCTGCTGAGAACCCGCAGTAGGTGACACTTCAGGTTCCTCTACGTGCACCAAAGGATCCATGCCAGGCCAAGCAGGCAGTGCACTTCTCATGGCCACAAAACCCCCAACAAAAGCCACTTCACTCAGGAATGGTATAGAGGCAGCAGGAAAGCATATTACCTTATTCCGTGTTTCATTCTTGAACATGCCCTGTGAGCGCTCCATGCGGCAAGCGGGAAGCATCTGTAGGCCCCTCTTCCCCGAGAGCAGCACTCACGCTCAGGCGGTAAGCTGCGAAGTATGGGTGACTTGCGACTCGGATGGTAAAAGCGGCTGCTTCAAGGAAGACGGCCCAGTGCAGCTGGTAACCAAGTTGGAATTTTGAAGTGAAAATTAAGCTGGGAGAAAATCTGGTCCCACCGTGGGCATTCGATAGCTTCCAAAACTTAAGAGACTTTTCTGATGAGTCCAGCATATTGTTAAAGTGTGATTTTCTATGTTGCATGTTGGAATGTGCCAATACTTGGGACAGCTGTACAGAACTGTTTGTTTTCAAATTATCAATATATTATATCATAAAATCACAAGTAGGTTAAAAAGTTTAAATTTTAAAGATGGACTGCAGGATTGCAACGGAGAGTGGAAAGCTCACTGACATCATTTCAGATCCCACGCTGGAACTCATCTTTAAAGAACCACCATCTGTTCTGCTTGGCACAATACCAAAAACCAATATCCAAAATTATCTGAAGAATAAGCTATTAAAATAGTTCTCATTTCTCTAACTACTTATCTGTCAGAAATTGGATTTTCTTCTTATATTTCAACCAAAACATCGCTGTGTTTCAGACTGAGGGCAGGGGCAGTGGAGAGAATATTATTTTCAATAAAACCAGGTCCTAAGGAGATTTGCAAATAGTAGATGACATTTTTCTCCATAGTTTCGTTTTGGAAAAAAATACATTATTTTCCACTAAAATGTGTTTTGTGTGTAGCAGGCTTATTATTCAAAATGCATGCATGAATAAATACTTATAATTTTTCAGATTGTATTTTTAAATGTAGGGAGATAAAAGTGCTTTGAGAGCATCAATAGTTTTTACAACATAAAAGGTCCTGAGACTGCATCCCCCAGGCACTGCCCGAGCGTCTGCTGGGCATTGCAGGGACAGTCACAGCTGTGTCAGATGCCCTTCAACAGCCTCAGGCCTGGCTAACAGTGCTAGGGTGTGCGCTACTGCCCAGCACTGTAACAACATGCCTTGAGGACACTATGCTGAGCTCTCACAACTCTCTAATTTCTTTGGCAGTAGGCACTAGCAAAGGATCCTAGAAGGCTACCAGGGGGTAAAGAAGCTGCAGAAATGGAGAAAGGATGTGACAATAATCCAAGACCTAAGAAGGCACCAAAGGGGAGCTCCACAGTGAGTCATTTCTCAGAGCACCCTGCTGGGGCCAGAAGACAGCTGGAGGACTAGCGTGCTCATGCAGAGAGGCTTGGGAAGAACATGCCATTCTGGCAACTCCAGCTGTGTGTCCCCCAGGCATCAGGGGTTCCAGGAGCCTGAAAGCAGCCCTCCCTCCCAAAAGATCTGCTGGTGAATTCAAGGAAAGCATTTGGGAGCTGGCAGCTGGACAGTAGAACATCCGAGTCTTTTGAGCTACTGCAAGAGCACACTTGAGACTGGAAGATTCCATGGAGTGCAGCGAGATTTTCCCACAGACTGGGAGGCTGAGAAGCCCAGGATCAAGGCCCTCAACTGGCAGGCAGAGCACCTGGTGAGAGCTGCTCTCTGCTCCTGAGTTGGTGCCTTTGAAGACACACTGGGTGTCCTCACGTGGCAAATGGTGGAAGGTGGAAAGGTCCCTTAATCCACGAGAGTTAGAATGCCCTCATGGTTTAATCCCCTCAGAGGCCTCACCTTTTGTTACTACCCCTTGGACAGCACCTGCAGTCCAGAGGAGGCACACATGGACCACAGCAGGGACCTCAGTGGGCATGAACATTGGGCACAAATGGCACTTGGCACATCCCATTTGACAGGCTAGCTGAGCTTCCCCCTCCCACCATCGTGTCTCCCTGAAAAGACCGATTATACAAAGATCAGATCACGTAAGTTCTCCATCTTGGTAGACAGCAGCATCCCTCCAAGACTGAAGTGGGCTCTGACCCAAGGCCCCCTCCCTTGTCTCCTATCTCTTGCAGAAATACAATGACTGATCATCAGTTTTTACTCTCTGACACCCCAAGAGCACATGTGCACTGGAAATTCCAGGTGTATCTTATTTCTATTAAGTTGGGGTAGAGAATGCCGCTTATCCTACTGCCGAAGGTAAGGTACTGGCTAGTGCCTCCTTCTAGCTCCACACTGAAAGAGCTGAAGCTGCAGAACAGATTCTTAACCACCAGCCTTGGGAAGGAAGGGCGGGAGTGACAGACAAGAGACATCACCCTGCTCCTTTATAGCCATTCTGCAGCCCAGGGAAGGCCAGGCAGCATGAGAGCAGCACTTGCATCTCATGTGACAACCTGTTCCCATGGAGGAGGCCTAAGTGATGTTCAATGTCCAACCACCCTGAAGTCCCATAAGGCTATGAGCGGTAGGAAGAGAAGGTGACAGTTTGTTCCCCAGTAAGTTCTCTACAGGATGGACATTTAATAGAAATTCCTACTGGAGTGATCTGATTAATAATGAGGAAATATATCTGTCTATATTTTCTATCTGTCTGCCACCACCTTAGTTGACTGCAGTGGAGACCGCCCTGACTTCCCTGCCTGTGCTCTTTCTGCTGCCCCCAATGCCATGCTCCCGAGGAGCTCTGGCTAAAGCATCAATTACTCCTGGTGTCTTCTCCCTACTTCTAAGCCTCCTTATTGTCTCCAGGATGAAATTTAAATTCCTAAGCTTCCTACTCATGCATCGTGTGACCTGCGCCTTGCTTTCCTGGCTTCACTCCAGTCCTTGGACCTTCTGCATTTTATGTCTTTGTGAGTGTGCATGTTTGAGATTCCACCCCACCGCTTCATCCTGACCTGAAATCTAACCCTCACCCTCACCCTGGCCCCAAGTTCAGCTCAAATGTCACCCTCACCAGGGAGCCTTATCTGATGTCTCCAGGTTGATGTACGTTCCCTTCCTATGCTTTTGACCTTATCACTCATCCACTCTACCCTGGAAATTCTTGCCATTCATCACAATAGAGCTGTGAATTGTTTGGGAGCTGAGGTTCTAGACCACTGGCTGCTGTTCTGGCACATATCGTAGAGCCTGGCGCCAAGTCTGAGTCCCGAGTGATGAATTGACGAAAGGGCTGCAAAGCTTCAGGACCCTGGACAGCTCACAGAAGTCTTTGCTTAGAGGCCTCTGAAGCCATGTTAAGCATCCTGGGCTTGGTCCCACTTTCTTTGGGATTTTTAGGTGCTGGCGGTCCCTCTGATCCCTTTGACTGGCCTTTGGAGTTCCTGTCCTGGAGATTCAGTCTACTTTTGGCTCTCTATACAAAAAAAAAAAAAAAAAAAAACCTCAATTCTATCTATTATCTTTCCCAGGTCACCACAGAAGCCTCCTAAGAAGACCTACCCCTTTCACTCTCAATCCATTCCCCATAGAGCAGCCACATTTCATCTTTTAAAATTATAAATCAGCATTGTGTAGTAGAGTTGATATTTTGAAATTTGTTCTTTGCCACTGCTCCTACCATGAGGAGAAATAATTTTTTCTCTCTCCTCTCCATCTGGGCTGACACAGTGGCCAAGGTCAGCAACAGATGTAGCAGAGACCTCTTTTCATAGCTTCCAGTACTGGGTCTTGAGTAGGGGGTGCATAGAGCTAGGCAGTAAACAAGGTCCTACAAGGTGGACAAGGCACTTGACCCACTCATACATCATGGAGAAAAACATAGCAACAATGAGTAATAGTGATAGCAAAGCTTTTAAGAAGACTTTTTAGAATGCTCAGGACTTTTATATATATTTCCCTTTGTCTCAAAATTCTGGAGTTTGGTATAATTAGCCCTACTTCTTCCATGATATCTCAAAGTAATTTCAACAAACCAGAAGGCAGCATCCACACCTGGCCCGCACTGAGCCAGTTTTATCCTTGTACTTTCCATCTTGCTGAGAAATCCTCAAATCTTCCTTTCTCCTAGGGGGCTATGACCAACACTGCTCCCTGCTTCCAGATCTTGGACTTAAAAGACAAGTCCAGTTGTTGGTGAGCTCCTCTCTTCTCCAAATTATTAAAACAATAAGTCACACAGCTCTTATGGGCCACATTTCACAGCTGTGACATTTGTCTTGCCCTAAGAAACTTCCCATAAGCACAAGGGCAAATTCTGTAATTGAAACCATCTGTTAGCCAATTCTCCAAACACCAGCACACTTTCACTCCTTTCAAATCTCATTACTCTTGGAAACTCCTCATGAGGTAAGAGAGACTTACACTCCTGTGTCACTTTAGTCACAGCAAATCCTGTCGCTAAAGCCACTTTTCAAAATAATTCCTCCCTTGCTGCCCCCATTCACCTCTTTGCTCCCAATCTCCCTCTCACTAAATGCAGAATGAGCTCCTGGCCAGGAAGAACCAAAACATTTCTGTTCTGCAAGTCAGCCTCACCTCCGTGAACCTTAAATTACATCAGTCCATCACGACCTTGTCCTACTTCTGAAGGAATGCAAAACTCAGTGTAATCTATGATTTAAATTACATACAGCACAAGGGACAGAGCCATGGTGTTATTTACATGGCAACATATAACCAGCCATAGGGAAGCAATTCACACGACTCTGCTGCACCAGAGATATTTTTTTACTGTGTCACTGGCATATGCACACATGGATATGTACACTGCAAACTGCCAGGAAAACACACAGAACACAAAGCACTAAAGCTCAAGGACTCACCTTACAGAAGTAAGGGCATTGAAACTTCAGAACAGGAGGTACAGGAAACAGAGGCAAATAAAACTCTATTTTACAGATGAACATGTTGGTCTGCACCACAGCCCCACCTGGTTGAGAAGCTGGTGGAGTACTGACGGCCTCAAAGTAAGCTTGAGATCCAAGCTACATCCATAGAGCTGCTGCAGTAATCCAGAGAGTGTGTGCAGCTCTGTCTGTCTCTGTGTGCTTCGCCCCTGGCCTAGCTGTCCTTGTGTGGACAGCTGTCTGCATCCATCCCTGCTGCCTTCCCTCCAGCCCTTCTCCTCCCTCCTCCTCCCTCTCCTGCTCTGGCTTATAAATGCCAGTCCGTCTTTCAGGCCAAAGTTTAACATCAATCCTGCAGAGACCTCCCTCACTTTGACCTCAGGGCAGATGAGGCCCCCTACTTCATTGTTTCAGATTTTCTGTCTGTCTGCATCAGAAAATCCACCTCACCTTGTTGACTGTGTTTCCAGTGAGTTCAGCTGTACCCTAAGTTCCATAAGGGTAAGGACCTGTCTGATGTGACCACTGCAGTACCCCTGTCCCTCCCTGAAACATATAGGACCTACATAAAGAGATGTGCATGTGTTTAACAGCAGTTCTCAAAGTGTAGTCCGTGCACTAGTGATCTTGGTGCTGCCCCCTGGAGACTTGTTAGAAAGCGGACCCTTGGTCCCAGCTCAGACCTGCAGAATCAGAAACAGGCAGGGTCTGGAACTCGATGAGCTTTAACCAGCCCTCTGCTGGGTAACCCTGAGGAATTTCAGTTGGAGACCACAAGACACTCATAGTCCTAGGAAGGATATCAGCTGTGTGGCTACAAAACATAAAACTGGAAAGAATGGGAAGGGGTTCTTTTCTGACCGTTGGGCAAGAGACAGCCAAGATGTTCTCAAAATTAGGAAAGAGTCTTGACAAAATGAATCTGCGTGTCTTGGTTATTTCATTTCTGGGACAAAACACCCAACACCCACAACCTAAGGAAGGAGAGGTTTATTTCAGCTCCTATTCCCCAACCTCCAGGGTGGGGTGGCAGGGTAGAAAGGCATGGTGGAGGAAAAGCTGCTCACAGCATGGAAGACCAGAAGCTGTAGAGAGCTGCGAATAGCTGGGCCTGAAAGATGGTGCTGGCTTCCGCCTTCCACCCCCCGCTGGGTAAGTGCTCTCTGTAGTAAACAACTCCTTATATGGCTAAGGCAAAGACTGTGGCTCCCTTCCGCGTATCTGGACCTATCGGCTGCGCCCACGTGTCACTCCAGGGTTGGACACCTTGTGGTATACAGCTTGGGGTGGGCTTGCCCAGAGAGGAGCGGAGGAGCGGAGGAGCGGAGCAGTGGAGCAGCGGAGCGGAGGAGAAGAAGCAAGATTGTTCAAGGGCCCTGAATAAACTGCCGATGGAAGAGCTGGTTGTTGTGTCATCCTTGCTGGCGAGGGTGCGCACGACAAGAAGCAAAGAGTGAGGCAGGAATCTCAGGAGGTGGCGCTCTCCAGCCCTCGCCCCTGGGCCTCTCAACAGCATAGATAGCTCTGAATTGATCAGTGGAGTGGTCCGATAATGAGTGATGCATTCCACAACCAGTCACCTCTCCAAAGGTCCTTCTGTGACTGTGTGAGGTGTGGACAATGAGCCCTAGACTATACCACGTATGAGAGAGTGGAGAGCTCCTGGCACCCACTGGTGCAGGACCATTTTCTGCCTTGGATGTAGCACTTGATCAGTGTTGACTATGGCAGAAGGTTTCTGAGTCAGGTAAGGTCAGCTCAGCTGTTTTTATGTATTTAGTACAAGGTCTATAAGGTCTCGATACACAGATTGAAATCATAGTACTCCTCCTGTTTTCAGCCTCCCAAGAACTGGGATTACAGGCTTGAGCCACCATGCCCAGTCTCAGTTGCCATGACAGCATGCCCTGGGGTCAAGGCTGATAAGGCACCCTAGGGATCGAACCCCAGTCCCTGCACTTGCCTAAGGAGGCACTTTAGACCACTGAACTATCTGGCTGGCCCTTCAGCTGTTTTTCTCTTCCCACTCATTACTCAAGACTTGGAGAGATACTCCAATTTTGCCTGCTCTGGGAGTTCTAAGAAATGTGATTAAACGAGGAGCTTCTTAAGCTAAAACAACATCTAGTACTGAGTAAATATGACAAAATCTGTAAGCACTCCTCCACCCTGAAGCCAAGCCAAGCCATGTGGATTCTATAAATGACTACAAATAACTCCATTACGTCCAAGTAGGAAGCTACTGCGCAGAACAAAGACACCTCTGTCTCTCAGAGATCAGATGAGAAGCCACCTCCACTGGACAATAAAGGGAACTTGCGCCAATCTGAAAGGCGGTCTGTGTGACCACGGGCTCTCAACTGGGGCTGACGGTGGAGGTAGTTACGGGGAGACTAAGGATGTCAGAGTCCCGCAGTCCAAACAGAGAAAGGTAAAATCTGACTGAAGTGATACAGATCCTTACAGTGCCTCCAGCTACAGCCAGCACAAGCACTCCCCGTTTAGCAATTGCCTTTTACCTGAGTGTCCCTACGTTCCAGGACGTGTCTCTTAGACTTAGAACCCAGCCGAGCACTATGTTCTCAGTGCTCTTGACCCAGGGTGCAGAGGAAGGTTCCTCGGGTCTTTGTGTCATTATTTATTTCTGAAATAAATAGTTCACTGATGACGCTGCATAGCAAGTGGCTTGATCTCACCATAGGCACTTGAAAAATGATGGTTAGATCTTTAATACATCTGTCAATCCTGGATGACTTTGTGCTAGACTTTTAAATAGATGACTCCACCTTGTCCACATCTTATTACAGCTCATCTACCCAATCAGGAAGACAAATGTAAAAACGTAGTGTAGGGAAACTGAATCTCCTCCTGTTTCACCCAAATCAAAGTGCTCTGCTGCTTTCCTCATGCCTCTCTCATAAGAGAAACATACATTTGAAACATCGGGTGAAGTGTACCAAAATGCAATGTTAAGAGGAACAAAATGGAAATTCAAAGCTGTACACTCAGTTTCCTCTGAATGTAAGAAATTGTAAATAAACAAGAGACTAAATGAAATGCCAAAGTCATATAGAGACTGAAACATCATAAGGCCAATTCCTTGTTAATTTTCTTTTGTTATTATCAAGTTGTGATACTCAAGGTAGTCACGCCATGGTGCAGGGCTAGAGGAATAGGGCCCAGAAGCAAAATGGGCGACTGAGCAGTGGACACACCAAGATCAACCAGTGGGGGACATGGGGCGCAGGGCATGGGGACCCCACAGCTAGTGATGGTGATGAATGATGCAGAACAAACTGAAGCTGGACCTAAATGTCACCAACTGCAGTCAGGATCTCAGAGCCTGCACAGACCTTTCTGAGCTTTAGCAGCCAAGTGCGGAGAGGCACATGTGGAACAAGGAGGAGGAGCTGTCACTGCAAGTTCAGGCCTGGCAAGGATCCTACAAAGCAGACATCAAATGCCCCAGCTTTCAGAGAAGAAGGCTGGTGATTTAATTCTGTGCAAACTAAGATCTTTTGCTAAAAATCACTGTGAAATGGAAACACAAGCTATAAAGTGCATATATAAACCCCTCGAAACCAGCAAGGAAGACAACCTGCTAAAAGCAGCCTGAATGCAGACAGGAGGGTGGGAAACTAAAACAGGAACAAGACAGATTGGAGGAGAGAGAAATACATACAATTTCAAGAAGATTCTCTTGGGGAGGAGAAAGTTCCCAGAAAGAAAAAGATGTGCTGGAAGCCCATGTGGAGACCGAGCCAAAAATGTGGTCAGCAATTGTTGGCAGTGACCAGTGTGCAGCTTGGATCTCTGGCTGCCTCACATCTCAGCTTCTCAGTTAGGTCTAAGCTAGAGCAGCCCAGGAGAGGTGTGCTGTGTGTTAGACTCCAGTTCCAGTAGGAACTTGGGTCTTACTCCAGGGGGTTCTGGATGGGTGTAACACATTCTCACTTCAGCTGTGAAGTTCAGCCTGCATAGAGCGTGAACTGCAGGGGTGAGCAGGAAAGGACAAGAGCATTAGTTCACTTTGGTCCCTGCCCAGGACAGGGAGCTGGTGGGCTGCAGCAGGAAAAGAAAGATGATGAGCTTGCAGGGTGCCTGGGGCTCGCTGCTGTGCTGAAGGGGGTGGCGGGGAGGAAGAGGAATCAAAGACAAGCCTGAGGATTACACTGAAGGGAAAGGAGGGATGTGTCCCAGGCATTGTGATGGTAGAGGTGAGAATTTCCAGCAGCTTAAGATCACACACATGCACATACACACACACACACACACACACATCACACAACATTTTGTGCAACAATAGTCCACATGTAGAACAGTGTGGACAGTGGTGCCCTAAGATGATAATAGAACCGAACACTTCCTGTCACTGAGTGGCATCAGAGCCCCCAGGATGTTGCAGCACAATAAATGACAGCATGGACATGTGTGGTGTGACACTAGGGTGTGCCCACCCACCACACAGCCAGTCTTGTGAAGTGGAGCCCACACAGAGCCTCCCACCTGATTACAGGAACAAATGACTCCATCACTGTATTGCATATTGACAATGCTTACCTGCTGCTGTTACTAGAGGATGCTTCTGCTTACCAAAAGTTTCCCACAGAATGCTGGGCCCTGCCATGCTTGCTTGCAGCAGCCTCCACTCGCTGGGTGACTGCATCTCCCAGTGGCATCAGGAGGCCATGTACAGAGGCTCCGTGGGCCACCCAGGTTTACACAAGGACACGCTAGAAAACTTGCACATCTCGGAATCCCCTAACAGTGCATTTCCTGGAAACTAGCCCAAGAGTATGTGGTGTGTGGATATTAACAGCTTTTAAGTGACTTTGTGCTGATGAAATTTGATCCAAGTTTTAGCATGGATGAAGGAGGGAATACTCTGAAGTGACAGAATAAAGATGTGCGAAGAAAGTGAGCCACTGTTAACCATCCAGAAGAAAAGCTGATTAGTATCCTGCAACTTATGCCATTCACTTTGCCTTATCTGACTCAATTGATTTTACTTGTTATACATTTCCTTTTGTATTTCTGCTTTTCACTTGTTATACTAGGGAGACTATACGATATTTACACATGTGTGTCTGGTTTATTTCACTTATGAGTATATGTTCAAGTGGCATCCACTTCAGTATAAATGCTTCAAACTTATCATTCTTAAT
>PVKA01006742.1:0-81739 GCA_004027165.1 Ctenomys sociabilis | reverse complement strand
AATTATTGAATCTTTGATATAATTCAGCTATAAAAAAACCTGCAAATATAATTTCATGTATGCACCTTGTACAGTACCAAAACGTTATGAAAACAGTTTGCAATGTATTAATTCATCGACTCTGTATGGTTAAGGTGTCTTGAAACTGTCTGATTGACATTTGTATTTTAATAAAATAAAAATAAATGGAAAAAAAAAGATAAAAAAAAAAAAGCACCAAAATGCACACACGTCTCACCACCTTCACTGTTTCCACCCCACTCTAGCCACTGTTTGTGTTTGCCAAAGGGCCTCTAACAGGTCTCTTGCTTCACTATTCAGCCCATTCTCAACATGACACCCATACTGATCATATTTAAAACATAAGTCTGACCTTGTCACCCCTGTACTCCACACTTCCCAATTTTTTCTATCACATTCTAAACAGAGTAAAGGCCCTGTTCTCACCCTCCCTGTTCTACTGCCCTTTTCCACGACTCTCATTCACTCCCTCAACTTACTTTTCCTGGAACAAGGGAACATCTGCTGCTCCTAATCACTTGGGCTCACTGATGATGACTTGAGACTCATTCCCTCAGTGAGGTCTTTCCTATCTACCTTGCAATACAAGAAAAATCCAACCACTCTTCACCCTTTCCTGCCATTTCCTACCTGACATAGCCTCCTAATCTTTCTCCATAGTATTCAAAGCCATTTAACATAGTGTATATCTATTTATTGACTTTTTGCCACCTATTGGAATTCAGGATCCATGAGGTAAAACTCCACAAAGGCAAGAACTACTCATCCTCATGTGTGTTGTATATCTTAAATGTCTCCCAAAAACTCTAAAGTTTTTGCTGAAGGCTTGACCACAAGGTATCAGTGTCCAGACGTAGGGACTAGGAGAGGTGACTGGATCTCGTATTATGAGGGCTCCAACTTCATCAGTGGATTAACCCACTGATGAACTCCTAACCCATTAGATTGTTGCTGGCACTCATGTGACCTACTGGGGGACACAGGCCAGTAGGAACACGTCCTGGAAGGATATATTGGAATCCTGACCATTCTCTCTCTTTCCTTCTATATCCCTTTCCCTGGCTTGTAGCCACCCTAAGGTGAGCAGCTTTGCTTCACTACATGCTCCCCATTGTGTTTTGCCTTGCCATGGGCCCAGACAAATGGGGCCAGAGGACCTTAGGCTGAGACTTCTGGAACCATGAACCAATACAAGTGTATCTTCCTCCTTTCGAAAATATATCCAAAGATCTAAAATTATATATGGCATTTAATAGGTATATACATAAGAAATCATTAAATAATAAAATTATTGTCTGAAGACCTAGACATACAAAGCTGAATGAAAAATAATATTAGACACTGATGAACTCACAGAAAGGACTGTTCAAGAAAACTTTCTGCAGAGACGGTAATGTTATCTATCTGTTCTATCTGATGCAGTAGCCCCAAGTAGCACATGCCCACTAAGCACATGAAATTTGGTAGTGTGAACTAACAACTGAGTTATAATTTTATTTAAATTATTTTTATTAAATTTAATTTATTTAATTATAATTAAAACTATTATATTATTTTAATTATTTTAAATGATCACATGTGACTTGTTACTACCATATTGAATTGTACAGGTAGAAAGCAAGAGGTGGATACCTAGGTCAATAATACTAACGCTAAAAAGAATGCAATATAATCAATTTTCTGATAAATATATGCAATAATAATAATAAGGACTTATAGGAACTCAGAGGAAAAAATAAACACTAATTTTGATTGAGTTTAAGTCTTTCTATTAGATCTTCCAATAGCACTCAATGATTTTCCCTTATGAGACTTTGCATTCTTATTCTTTTATGTTTTTGTAATTAGTTGGTACCAGCCTTCTTTATTCAGCTATGAGAGGTGGAATTGTGACCACCCTCAGCTACCAGAAGGATGTTTTGTATATAGTAAGATGTGTCTTAAGTACTTTTTCAATTCTGGAACAAATTATCCAACACCCACAAACTAAAGAAGAGGTTTACTTTAGTTCATATTTCAGCTCATGACCCAAAAATATAATTATAGCAAAGAAAATCCATAATATTATAGCAGCCAGGTAGTAGAGAATGAAAGGAGCACCTAGAAATGGAGATATACACTCCCAAGTAACCCCCTAATAATTTGTTTCTAAACAGGTCCCACCCCCTAACAGAAAATTGGTTATAGGACCCTTGTCCCAATCACCTTTCATAAACTCTTTCTATGAACACATGAAGCTTTGTGAGAATAATTTGGATCTACACCATGACACTTTGCCTCTGAGCTCCAAAAGCTTTATGTTCATCTTAAATGCACTTAGTCTATCTCTAACAGTAACTAAAGCCTTAGCAATCCCAACAGAAATGAAAAGTCCAAGAATAAAGTCTCCTCTGAGCTGCAAGGCAAATTTTTAGCTATGAGCTCTTGTAGCAGTCAAAAAACAAGTGGGCAATCATACAATGACACAGAATAAATGTTTCTGTTCAAAAAGGCAGGAACAAGGAATAGAAAGGAACAGGGCCAAAGCAAAACTGAAACCTGGCAGGCCAAATATTAAATCTTGTAGCTCCATGTGCACACATATGTCAGGCTGGGATGACCTTGGGCAGTCCTGCCGTGTGGCCTCACTGGCAGCAGCCCACATGATTGCTCTGTTTGTTGCCTGTACTTGTCCTTAGCAGATTTCCCGCTTCCTAGGGTCTACTTTCAGCTTCACACTCTATCCTTTCAGGTGCACATGGCCTAGTCTTTCAGGACTCTTAAAGTTTAGGTGGAAACCCCCCTGATGGCACAACTCTTACATTCTGTATGTCCATAAAACCAGGACCACATAGATAACACTATGGCCTCCAACCAACTTGAGTAACAGCTGGACCCACTTGACTAATGATTGCAGAAGCCTCTTAGTGACTGAATGGTTGAACTTTGAGAAACTTTTTCTTAATTGCCCCTAAATAAGCCTGCAATGAGTGGGGTCTTGCTAATTCCAGCAATGATTTGATTGCCCTGATACAAAGTACTCGGCTTCCTTTTAATATTAATCTTTTTAGCCACCCAATTCTCTACTATTCCAACTGAACAGTATTTTTTCTGGCAAAAACAAAAGCCTTTCAAATGATATCTTTGCTCCTGTTTCTCAGCATAAATCTTGCTAAAAACAACAAGCAGTACTCACACCATAGCCTGAACACTGCTGCCTTGAAATTTTATCTTCCAGGTTAATTAGCCCACTTCCTTTAATCTCATTTTCCAGTAAAGTCTCAAGACAAAATGTAGACAAACTTTCTTTCAGAGTATAATACGCATGGCATGGAGTACAGCTCCCCATGGATTCCGTGTTTCCAACTAAAACACCTGAAATTTTGTCTTTGCCACTTGCCTTTGTATCAGTGTTCTGGTCTCCTCGTCTCTAACCTATTGGTGCCCAAATCTGTCTTAGGCACTTTTTTTACCCTTGGGACATCATATCGAGCACATGTCACTTAAGGAGGAAAGATCTAGTTTGGCTCATGTTTCAGTACATTGTTGGCCAGCTTCAAAGAAGAGACAACAAAGGCAGAGGCACATCATAGAGGAAAAGCTGCTCATCTCATGCAAACTGGGAGGCAGAAAGAAAAGTGAAGCACTGCAGGGGAAAATATACACTTCCAGGTCCTGCCTCTCATGACCCCCCTCTAATCAGGCCCTCCCTCCTAACACCAAGTCAGCTGTAATGCCCAATAATCCAATTAACTTCCATAACCTCTGTTTATGAACACATGAGGCTCTTGGAGAACATTTAGATACAAACAAGAGTATGTGACCAATAAATGGTTTGACCAACTGCTGAGATAGTTATGAAAGCCTTGCAAAGGATATGATATCTGAGTTGAACTTTAAAGAATGAGTAGCAGTTTGCCAGGTCAAGAACACATAGAATGGACCTAAATCGGGGAAGATGACCCATGGATGGCAGTCCCAGCACTGGCATAAAAAGAGCCAAGATTTTGGTTTGTTTACATTGGAGGTAGATGTATTCAGTTCTTATGGTCTGATAGTTCAAATAACATAAATTTTACAAAACCTAAAAGCCAATGTGAAATGAAGAGTCACACAATTGTTTAGCGAATTGTGACATGATAGACCAAGACTTTAAATTTTCAGCCTATTACTTACAGCCCGGTAAGAAATGTAGATCAAGTTTCTTTAATTGTTTTTTTTTTTTATTCAGAAAATTATCATAATTCATCTTGTGGAGACCTTGGGGGTTATTTAACTGAAACTTTCCTTGGTACAATGAGAAAATTAAGACCCACAAGTGGAGCTAATTAATGCAGAAATGGGACGATATTCCAGATGTTTTAGCTCATAGTCTTGGGTCATTACCAACAAACAGCAAATACAGAAGCATATGTCTTCCTCTCACCTGGCACAAAGTGAGCTACGGGTCCTACAATATGCTCATTTATAACTTCCAATCACTTTACAAAACATAGAGAAGGGTGATCCTGTCACTAATTTTCTATCATGTAAAAAGGAACTGTCAAGGCCAACCAATGAAAAACAGATAAAACAGTACAATTCTTAAAACATAATATTGCAGTTTGAAAGAGTTAGTTACACACTATAAAATGAATTGCTCATTTCACAACCAACAAGATATAAAAGTCTGTACAATACAGTAAAGTGAGAATCATCCTATACATTTATTTCTCTTCTAGAATCAGCCGCTCACTAGCTGAGTTATCTATGGCAGCTAATTAACCTCTCAAGCATCATTTCTTGATTTTTAAAATATAGGCATTGGATTTTAAGACCATTTCTGACTCTATGGTTTTCACATGATTGTTCTGAGTTAAAAAAAAAAAAAAAGAAAGAAAGAAAGCAAGAAAGAAAAAGAAAATTCGACTTGAACAGAAGCTCATTTATTTTTGCTTCTCTAAAGTCAGTCCAACAATCCAACTGGTCTTTTTTCTGTCAATCTATAAATCTGTTAGCCTGCAAATGAGTTTCCGAAAACAAGAGCTAGAACCACAGACTCTTCCCTATTCTGCGCTTGTTCTGTGCTTCATAAATGCTCTTACTAACAGTTTCCTTAGCATCCAACTTAGACAACACACAAACATTCAAAACTCTGGGTGTTTTCAAGGAATCTCTTCTTTTGCAAGCCCTGATGTCTTTATCACTAAGCTACAACCAGTCTTCCACATTAAAAAAATATATGGAGTTCTCCAGGTAAAAATGAGATAAAGCATACACTTTATCCTTCATGGTATCATCTTCCTTTAAAATCCCTGGATGTCTTGACAAACAATAAAGACTAACTCATAATAAATAAGAATAAATAAATAGTCCATTGCCATGGAAACAATTATGACTTCCTACATGAATATATTTAGGGTCCTAAACAGTTATCATCGTTTACATTTATTTCCACTATTGAAATTAAGAATAACTCCTTTTCAGTTCAGTTTAATTTTTCATGCACAAACACAAGCAAAAGTTTTCCTTTGACTAATTTCTTTTGAAACACATGATGCTTCTTCCTACTTTCTTAAGCTCTCCAACATGTACGTAAGCATTCACAGTATGTCTCTAAGAAGATGAGGCTAATCTCCTGCAAGCCCAATTAAGAACAGATGGTTTAAAAACTGCAATGTAGTATTTGCATAAAAAGATCATCATACTTTGACATTATAGAGTTTAGATTCCTTTAAATGTCTTCCCAGAGAAGACTGCCCCCAACCTTAAGCAACAATAACAATAAAATTTGCCCTAAGTTTTTTACTGAAAGGGAAACATTTCATAGCAAAGGCACCATGAGGGGAAAGTAATGCAAGCACAATAAAGTCATGTGACATAGTGTGATTAAAGCTGTCACATCTGCTCAGCTGTAACAGATACTTCCTAAATCTCAGAATCCAGACAAATCTAAGTAATACAAAAAGTTTAAATCAAGATAATGTGTATTCTACTTAACTTTATTTAACATATCCTCAAGGTAGAGCTTAATGACCTATCATCTTCTGTGAATCAAGGTAAATCAGGCTTGCCATTGTGATTTTCACATGTGGAGACTATATCATGTCAGTATATCTTGTCCTATTCTGATTCATAAACAGAAATTTGGGTGACAGATCAGCTGCTCATGAACAAGGACAAATTGTTCTGCTCAAGGCAAACATTTCTTTAAAAATGAGTTATCAAATCTTCAACTAGAAAAATCCAAAACTCTGGTCATTATAAAAAAAAAGTGATTGATAAAAATAGTAGTTTAAAAATGCAAATAAATCTGATTCTGGTTTGAAAAAAAAACTAGAAATAACCTCTTCAGTTGTGACAAACCTAAATAACCATGTTTTATACCACACAGAAATGCACCTCCCCCATCACAACTGACAGGGCTGCTCACATGGCATAGATATAGTAATAATCAGCTGTGCTACAAGGGCTGTAAAACACTCTGCTAGGAAGAGAAAGTTCTAGTGAGATCTTATAAACAAGAAAAGTTCCTATCAAAGTCTATATCTGGTAATGTTTTGGATGAATGGAGAAAAATAAGTTTGTTAGCAGTGAGAACTCAAGCTGGAAAGATTCTCTGAATAAGATTCCTTAGGGAGGAGGAAGAAACTGATCTCCTTGTGAGATCAAAGGTATGAATAAGCACAAATAAGCAAATGTCAAAATGTGGTAAAATAAAGGAGTGAGATACTAATCTATTTGATGAGAAGAAATGAGACAGGGAATAAAAGAGATAAATCACACTAATGTCACAGCACTGAAATGGAGATACTACTGTCAGGATCCTTAGGACTACATTGGACCTATTTCCAGTCTTATGCTAATTACTTATTATTCAGTTTTCCTGAGAACCTACTTCTTTTATTTACCTTTCTAAAAGTCCTCAGTTACTTAAGCTATAAAAAAAAAAAACTTCACTCTTCAAAAGTGGAAATATTTAATATGCCTCCTGTCTATAAACTTTCAAGGTTTTTGTCATTTTCTCAGTAGTTTGTTAGTTTTTTATATTTCCAGTCTGTAAGTCCACATTAAGATCTGTTCATCATTTGATTCAACATAGTGAACAATGGTTTTTTCAGTTCATGAAATGCCAAAACCACTATCTTCACCATTTTTCTCATCACTGGGACACAATACCCAGTGATGAGAAAAAAGAACAGAGCACTTTTTACCCTCTTTCTTAGAGGAAGACAGATTTATTTTGGCTCATGTTTCCAGCCCAGTCATTGGACTCCAAGACAGAAGATAGAGTGGAAGGGTCTCACAGAGAGGAAAGTTGCTCTAATTATAGAAACCAGGAAGAAGAGAGAAAAGGGAACCAGGAAAAGATATGCCCTTCCAGGGCACTCCTAGTGATGCGCCTCAAACCACATCCCCTTTGAATGGCTATAGCACCCCCATGACCCAATGTCCTTCCCAAAGATCCACCTATGAGCTTACGAGGTTTGTGCGACACATCTAGATACAAATCATAACAGCCACTTTACAAGACTTTTTTACTAAGTTTTAAAATAATCACTAATCCACATTTCCTCTCTATAAATTTAACTACACAAAGTAAAAATCAAACATCATTTTGCCTTTTGCAACTGGCTTATTTCACTTAATGTAGTGTCCTAAATGTCTGTGCATACTGTAGCATGTACCAGAACTTTCTGCCCTTTTTCCCCTTCCACTATACATGAATTTCATGTTAAATATTTACCTAATCTTTTCCAGCCAGAGCCCAAGCCCATCATGTATGTGGGAACTTCCTTTTGCTCGCCATTCTCCAGATACCTTTCCAGCCAGAGCCTACGCCTGGCATGTGTGTGAGACCTTCTGCACACTCACCAGATCTATTTCTAGCCAGAGTCCAAGCCTTATATGTGTTTGGGACCATCTGCGCACTCATGGGAATGCCCTATCTCAAACAGGCCTGATGTGGAACCCTGCAGCAGAACTCCTTGCAGAGAGGCTAGGGGCTGGATCCACCCAGCTGACCCAGGAGCTGAAAATCTTGCCAGAGGGGCACAGTGGATTCACTTCCATGGGCTGTGGCAGGAAGAAGCTGAGCCCAGTAGCCAGACCCAAGCCAGGCACATTTGGATGAGTTCAGACTTTGGAGTTCTGGACCTGATAATCTGAGACAATTTGCTATACTGAGATCTATGAAAGTATCCTCCCTCTTTCTCTCTTGATCAAGAGAGGAGCAACAGGTAACGAGGGTGAACTAGTCTAATTGGAAGTCCCCATATACATCAAAGGGGAGGTGATCACATAGAACTTAGGGTAACTAATTTAAATCCAAATTCTCAACTTAATATCTGCTTACTTACACAGACATGTTTGCTCTGTTGGTACAAAATACAAACCCATTAGTTACAGAAGTTTGTCAACTGCAAAATATCACTACTCATTATTGGGGTTCCTAATTGTAGTTCTGTAAATACAAAACTATAACTGCATTAACCACATAATCTCTCTTGGGTAAGAATTTCAGCAGGTGCTAAGGTAATAACTGCACCAAAGCTCTACACGAAAGGTCAGAGGACAGCGCTACAGAAAATAACAAAGAGAAGGACCAAAATATGTTATCAGTCCCCAAGCCCACCCAGAACAAATTCAGGAGGAACTAACATAGAAGAAGATGGAAATCATATACCTGAAACCCCTGAATTAATAGCATCTGAAGAAAAAAAAAACCTGCAGCAGGTATAGAGGAAATCAGATCACAAATAATCTCTGAAGTAAAACAAGAAATGATAACTATAATGAAAGAATTACTAAGTGCTTCTAAAGAAGACACTGATAAAAATAGAGGCAAATAGAAAAATTATGGAATCCTTGAATGAGCAATATAGGAAAAAAATAGAATGCATGAAGAAGATTCAAAGTGCTATACAGAAAATTAAAACCTCAAGCACAAACTGGCAGAACTGAATGAAAGTGATGATGGTTTCAGATCTTGAAAACACAATTGCAGCTAGTGAAAAGATAAGATCTCTTAGAAATAACTAGGATGCAGAAAAAATAATTCAACATCTACAGATGATGAAAGGAGGAACAACGTGAGACCAAGCATCAGTGAGAAAGGAGTCAATACAAATGACATAAAAAGAATATGGACAGAAGTAATAGCAGAAAACTTCCAAAATATGGGGAAACAATCTGACATTCAGGTAACTGAATCATACAGAACACCAAATAACATCAATCCAATCAAAAACATACAAGACATACATAATCAAGATCCCAGAAACCCAACACAAGAACAATATACTAAAAGTCACTAGAGAAAAGAAACAGATCACATTCAAAGGAAAATGCATCAGAATAATGGCAGATTTCTCTTCACAAACCATGAAGTCAAGAAGAGTATGGGGCAGAGCACTTCAACTTCTCCATGAAAACAAATTCTAGCCTAGACTGCTATACCTCACAAAATTCTCTTTCAAGTTTGATGGAGAAGTGAAATACTTCCACGACAAAGAAAAATTGAATAATTTCATGATGAAAGCCAACTCTACACAAACTACTAAAAGATATTCTGGAAAGGAAGCAAAATGGCATAGGGGTAGGCAAAGAGTTCATGAACAAAAATCAAACTGCACAATAAATACATAAAAGAATTAACAACTGGGACCTCCTCTTATTGAGAAGTTTTTGCATGTCAAAAGCAATTACCAACAAAGTGAAAAACAACCCATAAATTAGGGAAAAATCTTAACTAATAAGCACTCAGACAAGGGTCTGTTCTCTAGAATTTATAAAGAACTAAAAAACATTAAGGCCCTGAAATTTAAATATCCAATCCAAAAATGGATATCAGAGATGAACACACACTTCTCAGAAGAAGAAATGCAAGAAGCAAATAAATACATGAAAAAATGCTCCACATCACTAGCCATTCATGAAATGCAAATTAAAACAACACTGAGATACCATCTCACCCCAGAAAGAATGGCTATCATAAACAAATCAATCAACAACAAATGTTGAAGAGGCTGTGGGGAAAGGGAACCCTTCTCTGGTGTTGGTGGGAATATAGACTGGTGCAACCATTATGGAAATCAATGTGAGATTCCTTAAAAAACTAGTACTGGAAATCCCTTTCAATCCAGCTATCCCCCTACTGGGAATTTACCTAAAAGAGTGGAAAACATCATATCATAGTAATATATGTACACCTATGTTTACAGCAGCACAACTTGTGATAGCCAAATCTTGGAAACAACCAAAATGCCCCTCACCTGAGGAATGTTGAAAAAGATGAGGTGTTTTTATGCAATGAGTATTACTCAGTTGTAAAGAATTATAAACTCAAAGTCTTTATATTTACATGGATGCCTCTTGAAGCTATACTGGTAAGTAAAATAAGCCAGACCCACATGTATAAATATTATATTGTTTCTCTAGTGCAAGAACTCAAAAGAAGAAACGAAAATTAAAATAACTGTATAACACAGTTAAATGGAAAGCAAGAACTTAAGGACTAAACAATTAAGAGAGGGAAAGGAGAAAAGTTAGAAAATATGGCCGGGGCAAAACCACACATTTATATAAACAAGATGGTTAAGGCAATGGTCCTAAGAATCTCCATCAGGTTTTTGAAAATAGCAGTTAATGGGCAGCATTCTTACCCTGACTAACTTTATATGCTGATAGCTATGAACTAAGTAACTACCCTGAAGATAGCAATGTGTAATACAAAAACCATGCTTGAAATACCTGTCATTTTGATCTTCTAAATGCATACTCCTTCTAACATCATATTAGTTATTGCTATACTCTATTTAAAGTAAATTTTTGTAAAAAAAAAAAAAAAAAAAAAGGTAATGAAAGAAAAGAGATAAGAAAAAAATGTCATAGGATTGTCCTGCTACAATATTATATATGGTTTGATTTCTAAATTTTTGTGCAAAAATGAGTAATTTTTTCACACATTGTAGAGGAATTTAAAGTTTATAATATCCATGGCTGTTGGAAAATAGTTCCATGTTATATCTAAGACATTTGATATTCAGGCAGATAGTGATGTTAAGCTCAACTGTCTCTGTTACAGAGTAATATCATTAAGCTTCTCTTCAGGATGTTTAACAGCTAAAGTTTGCAGACCAAAAATTAGAAAAAAACAGGGGCTGTAAGGATAGTCAATATTTTGGCCCTAGCCCTTCAAGGTCAGTGAAGACTCAAGACATAAGAGATCCTGTTCTGTGACATCCTATAACTCAGAAATGTCCCAAATTTTTGGATCAAGGAGATTATGGGGCCACAGAGGAAAGTGATTGATGATGTATAGTGTACCTAAGAAGAGTCACCTAGAGAGGAAAAAAAATCTCTCAGGCTTTCACAAAGAGCACTTTGGTCAAGCAATGGCCATGACTCATCTAGATGACTGACACTAACAAAAGACCTACAAGGTGCTGTACATGGTTTCAGGGTAAATCCTGAGGATATTTGATTGACCTTGTTGGATACAAAAGTTACATTTTTAATTATATAGGTTTTGCTTTAACTTGGCCTTAACCATCCAGCAGAAAAGTATAACCATGAGGAATAAAAAGTAATGCCATATTAATATGCTGAGCTGAAAAGGCTCAAGTCAACAACTTCTGACAACTTCCAGTTCTGCTAATAATCCACTACTATTATGGACTACTGGACTTTTGCTCAATTCAAGTACCTACAATATCTGAACTGGCATCAAGGTATGAAAGGATCCTTCAAAGATTTCTCCAACAGCAATGGAATACCCATCTCTAACAAAACAAAAAAGGGAATATAAATAAAAGACCATTTTGTAGTGAAAAAATATATATGTATATACAAAATAGTTAGGATAGATATATACCTACTTTCTCTTAGTTCAATGAAAAAAAGATTTGTACTAATATTGTTTAGATTAAATATCATATATACATCTTGTCCTCTGAATAAGTACTACAAAGACAACAATAGGCAACGTATTAATTATAATAGTTGTTTTGAAACTGTTCCATTATTTTTTCTCATTAAAATGAATAAAAATTTTAAAAATAATAAATAAATAAATATTTACATGCTGATGGACATTTGTGTTGCCTCTACCCCATGGCTAATGTGAATAGTGTTACTATGAACACAGGCATATAGATATCACCTAAAGTATCTGATTTTTATCCAGAAGGAGAATTGCTGGATTATATGGTAGTTTTAATTTTAATTTTTTAAAAATCCTCATACTGGGCCAGGGAGATGGCTCACTGGAATAAGTGCTTCTCAGGTAAACGCAAGGGCCTGAGTTCAATCCCAAGTTACACACACACACACACACACACAAAAAAAAAAAAAAAAAAAAAAAAAAACTCATACTGTTCATAGTATCTGTACCATTCTACCTTCCCATAAGCAGTGTACAAGGATCCAAGTCCTCCACATCCTCACCAATACTTATTTATTTCCTTATTGTTTTAATAGATCCATCTGAGTGGCTAAGGTATCATTCTTTTACTTTATGGTACTAAGTATGTTTAAAATTCAAAAGTTTTAAAAATGTTTATGTATACAAATTGTAAATCTTTAAGGTTCTAATATATTGCTTCAAGAATGCTTGCCTCCTTTGTTTTCTTCTTCCTGCTCTGGGTATTTGGCTGTCATGGTGTACAGTACACTTATGGCCAAGTCCAAGAACCATACCATGCACAAAAATGGCACAGAAATGGCATCAAGAAACATCAATCACAAAGATATGAATCTCTGAAGGGGGTAGGTCCCAAGTCCCTTAAGAACATGCTTTTTGCCAAGAAGCACAACAAGAAGGGCTTCAACAAGATGCAAGCAAACAATGCTGAAGTGATGAGTGCACACACAGAGGCTATCAAGGCCCTCGTCAAGCTCAAGGCAGTCAAGCACAAGATCATCCCAAAGGGATGATCACTTAACTTGCCTATACTGCCCACCCCAAGCTTGGGAAGTGTATCCATGCCCACGTTGCCAAGGGTCACAGGCCTTGCCAACCAAAGGCCCAGGCTCCAGCCAAGGTCCAGGATGCAACTTCCATTCCAGCTCAGGCTCCCAAAGGTGCCCAGGTCCCTATGAAGACTACACAGTACAAGCCTCTTATCTGATGATATAAAAACTGAAAGAGTGGTGTGACCCCTGGGCTGCCATCTGTGGGGGACTGGTGTCCTTCTGTGCTCTTTGTACAAATAAACCTGAGGCAGGAAAAGAAGGAATGCTTGCACAACCCCATATTATATAAATATCTGCTTTCTGGTGTTTCTTTAATACAACTGGGATTAATCATATGAAGATTCTAAACATTATTTTTCGTCTTAGTAACTACTTTCCCAATAGTGTCTTTAAGTAATACGTACACTTTTTGACTAACTTAAAATCCTCCATTAATAAGGTAAATACATAAAAATAATGGACAATCTCTTTGGGTTATTTATTCAATTTATATATGATACAAATGTTGATTACTATTGCTTTGAATAGCTATAGTAATTTAAAAGGGAAAGTCTTCTTCATTAGTGTGTTTATCTATAAGGTTCTGAATTATTCTTATAATTATTCTGTAGATTTATACACAGGTCAAAGAGTTACCACACGGCTTAATTAACTATCAAAAGTATCATTGCATTATAATATAATATAAATAATATAATATAGTAATACACTCAATGTTCATAATGATGACTCAAAACATTACCAACAAAAGTTTAAATATATTCAGCACATCTGCTAGAAATAAATCAAAGAATGTGATGCACTTTAGCGACACTGATGTAAAATAACCATAAAAAGTTTCACTTCTTCAAAAAAAAAAAAAAGGAACACCTATAATAATAAAAAACCCTCTCTAATCACAGGAATACACTTGGATTTAATTTTAATTACACTTAGGAATCAACAAAGCATTGTTCACAGAGAGATGAGATCCCAGAAGCCTATGAATGCCACTGCACTTCCTTTCTCATCAAATCATCAGAAATCATTGTAATTTCCTAGCTACATTTTTCCCCATTATCATTCACATAGTTGGTGGTTGGTTCTCTCGGTTTGCAATAATAACTATGCTGTTCTTCATGATTTCAGAGAGCATTCACATAGCCTTTTAAGGTTTCCCTTTGCTGAATCACTTCCCAAAGATGCCTGAGCTATCGCAGAACCTGCTTTATAACATCCAACAAGTCCCTTTTCCTCTGTTTCTTTGCCTCAGGCAGGTCTTGCCTTATCATTTGCAACCATTATGAGTCAAAAGCATTCTCTAGTGCACAAATGGCACAAAGAGAAATCTTTGAGGAAACTACACAAATCACAGAACACATTCATCTCAAGATAGCATGGAAGGTTCATTAATTACAAACATCTACAGTGGGAGGCATAACATTGTGATCTGTTCACCAGAGTCCATTACAGTAGCCATTTTCTTTTTGACTAGAGGCTAGATGCACCTTGAGCACAGAAATATATATCTTAATAGTGTATCATGACTCGCTTAGTGTAAAACTGGCAGCAGAGAAATGGCAGCACTTCACAAAGTAATGGAAACCAGAATTGAGTTAATGGAAGTGGGAACATAGAGAAAGGTAGATGTCTGATTGAATATGAAGAGTAATTCTTAGAAAATTGCAAGGATTTCTTAGATAACTCACATTATTCTTGGCTTACTTCCACAGGAAGAACGTATGAGTTCAGGACATGTTTACTAAATGAATGAGTAAAATTTTTCAAACTATATGCATTGACATTCAAAGTGAGATCCAAAAACTAGTGGTCAAATGGCTAAGTATTTGATTAATAGCAAGATAAGCTCTCTCCAGAAGGTAAGTTAATTTGACTGACTTTATTTCAGAGTAAGATTATTTCTCTAAATATCTTTC
Source organism: Ctenomys sociabilis (assembly GCA_004027165.1). NCBI lineage: Eukaryota > Metazoa > Chordata > Mammalia > Rodentia > Ctenomyidae > Ctenomys > Ctenomys sociabilis. The sequence goes on along the minus strand of PVKA01006742.1, from coordinate 66,869 downwards.
TAAAGGAAGCAGTATATTGGTATATTCTGAAAGAGCCTCTTGATTTATCAGTATTTTGATAACATGTATGATCTTGCCCAGGTATTGAACATCAGATCACTAAATGTAATCGTGCTGAAATTCAGGCAGCAGTAAAGTCTTCTCACAATATCTGTGGTGCTGGTGCCCTCAAAAGATGCTCTTACTGCCAGCATGAGATATAGGGCAGAGTTTTAGAGCAAGGAAACAGATTTCTGTGAAGAAAAATGCATTTGACTGATATATAGGTATGCATACAGGCCATTTCTGCCTTGAGCTCAAAGAAATGCCTATGCTCATATTTCTGTGAGCTATAACTGGATTAATGATAGCTACAGTAATTGCATAAAAGGTAAATGGGACCCGATAATCTAATGGCTGTCTAAAAGATCCCACTCACTGAACTAAGAGTATAAAAAAAAATCACATGTAATGGACAGATTCTGCTTTCCAAATAACTTTTTTGGATGGTTCATGAATATGAATGGGTTTAAGAAAGCTATCCTTCAATTTGTATGCCTTCAGCTGTCTGTATGAGAATGGCCAAGTTAAACTGGCTCTCACAAGTAAGAAATTCATTTGATCACCTAAGTTAACATCTTGAAGTGATTGGGGCTTTGGCTTGGACACACAATGACTCAAGCCCAACATCCCTGCATTGCTCAGGCCCTCATCTCTGTCATGAGTCTACCCTCAGATTGGTAAAAAAGTAACTCAACCATTCTTGCTCATACATACTCTTTCCATGGTTCCCTCTCCAAGCTAGGAAAGCTCTTTTCAGTAGAGGACCTCAGGCTAATTCACCTTCACATTCCATTTATCCAAATCAGAAGTGCACAAATTCCCAGATCACACTCTCTAGCCAAGGACATGACTTGGCAATTTAGCCCTGATGTCCTAAAGCTGGAACTGAGCAAGCTGATACTGCAATTTCCTTAGAGTAAATAATTCATCCTTCTAGCTGAGACTGATGCCCCAAGCTTCCCAGACGATGCAAAGTGGCTGGCTTAAACCTCTACACAAAATACAAGGTACAAACTAAGTCTCATTAAGGAGTAGACAACCTACAGTGTGAACTAATAAAAATAAAAAATAATTTAGAGTGTTACAACATGAAGAAGTAATGTCACAAGGGATGTTTGATAACAGATGCCTCCAAAAGAGAAATATTGTCCAGAGAGGATTGGGAGGTTGGCCTGTTGGTGTCTCTAAATGAGCAGTGGCCAAAGAAAATTGCATTGTGATTCTAGAAGATGGATTCCAGTAATTTAGGCAGAAATAACCGTAGGGCAGAGAAGGATTAAATCCAAGCTATGTTAGCCTGAGGAGACTTCCCTTGAGCACTACCTAATCTTTTTGCTGTAAGTTCCATGCTCACCAAGCAACCTTCTGAATTATTATTTGTTCTCCTGAGTGACTGACCCCACAACAACAGGGATTGCCTGGTTGAAGAAATGCTCTTGACTGAAAAAAAATCAGTTCTATTTCCCATGGTAAATTGGCATCTTGGCTTATAAATCATTCTCTTTTGTATTTTTCTGGAGAGATTCCACCCCTCAAAGCCCATTCCCCCAGTAAAATAATAATAGCAAGATCTTGAAAAGGTAACCTGAGTCCTACAATGAGAACTAAAGTGTCTCCATCAAGGTATCATCCCTGTGAGCCATTGCCTGAATCTACTGACTCACTGCCCCTTCAGTGAGGATTTATTACAGGAGCCACCCAAAGTGAAGCCCATTTGAAAATATACTAAGGATCTCCAGATCTTTAAATAAATAGAAGCCTCTCAAAAAGATATGTAAGTGCAGGAATGCTGAGCCAACACTTCAAAAAGTTCAAAAACTCAAACACTGCATCCTGACCCTTCCTACCAGCTGTGGGACCATGAGAAAGTCAGGCATTTCTCAAGACCCAGTAGTACAATTATGAGATGGTGAATACCACATCTTAGAATACTTTCATAAAAATTTAGATGAGATATAAAGTTCAGTAAGTGCCTGGCACATGATAATGTTCTGTTGTTTTGTTTCTATTTTTCTAAATACTGTATTGGTATTGTAACTTCTGTACTTCTTGGCTAGAAGGTGTCTGCTTACATTGTCCAACATAGTGATCAGTAACTAAGAGCTCAGTAAATGTGCTTGAGTGAGTATAGAAGATGTATGATATATGTAATCCAAAATGCCAGTGTCATTTGTAACATTTTATCTTTATCCAGATTAAATCAGTGTGAGCCCCCACCATGGGCAAAGTCTGATTACTACCTACTTTCTAATCAATTATCAGCATCTTCACATAGCTCTTCCTTATTTATGAATTATTTAAAAACAACAACTAGAAAACACCACACAACATTAATTTAAAAGAAGGAAACTGTGTTATGTGAAGAGTAGTTAAAGAAATCAATGTTAATCTAGAAACAAAAAGTCAGAAAGTAAGAAGTAGGAAATATTAGATCTCAAATATTTAAAGGGCTGTAATGTAATGTACAAGAGGGAAGAGAGAGTCTGTGGATGTTTTGCTTCTCTGTCTTTTCCATTAGACTTGTAAATACCTTTAGGGAAAAGACTATGCCTCATCCATCTGTATTCCCAGAAACCAGCTTAGTGCTGAGAACATTATAGAGACATGGTAAATATTTGTTGATTAAATGAAAACACAAATGGTTGAAAAAAATGAGTGCATGGTAGGATGATAGGGTAGAGATAGTCAAATGAACAGATAATATTGAAATCATTAGGAAATGTTAATGTTAGGATAAAAATTAGAAAATAGAACACTGAGATGAAAACAGGGAAAGTATTTCAAGGTCACTCTGTTTGAATGCTCACGAAACCAGAACAGCTATGACATCTAATACAGTACTCCTTCTACTACCTTTCATTATTTTTAAATCTAATACAATTTATTGGATGTCTACTAAAATCGTGATATAGAACTCTGCTAGAGGCTGATTTGTATTCCCCTAAAAGTTCATATGCCCAAATGCACAGTACCTCAGGATGTGATCTTGTATGAAAATAGGATCATTACAGATATAATTAGGTAGGATGAAGTCATACTGGCATACAGTGAGCCCCTAACCTACTAAAGAGGGAAATAAGGACAGAGAAAAGAGTAGAAGAAAGATAACATGAAGCAACACAGCAAAAAGAATGCCATCTACAAGTCCAAGAAAGAGGCCTGAAAAGATCCTTCTCTCCCAGCCCCTTAGAGGTATCATTGGCATCTGGATCTTGGGCCTCTGACCTCCAGGACTGGGGGATAATGCAATTCTGTTGTTTGTTCCAGCCTGTCTATGGCCCTTTGAAAGGACAGCCTAAGCAACTAACACAGAGCAAAGGTCAAAATACACAAAATGCTGAGTTCAAAGTCTTCAAGTCACCGCTGACAAAAAGCACTTCCCTGATCAGAAATACTTATATTTGATTTATACTTGAGAAAGAAAGAAAATTTTATGTGAAACCACTGAATTTGAGGGTTATATTTGTTAAGCAGCTAGGATTATCTCATAAAGTATTAAAGTAATTTAACTGGTAAGAAATTTTTAGTTCATTTTACATACAAAGAAACATGGATATATTACAGAATACAATTTAACATCCATGTAAAATTTTAAGATAATTAAAAATTTTGAAAGAAAATTTGAGTTTCTAGGAAGATACTTAGGCAAAGTTTCCCAAAATCTCCCCTAGGGTACAAATCTGTATTTGAAGATAAGGCCTTTAAAGAGGTAGTTAAGTTAAAATGAGTTTGGGCTTTAATCCAATGTGACTGCTGTCCTTGTAAAAAGAGGAGATAAAGATATAAACATGCATGCATGCAGGAGGGAGGGAATAAGGGAGAGAAAGAAAGATAAAGGGGCAGTGGGGCAATGGGGAGAGAGAGAGGAAAGGTAGAGGGAGTAACAGAGAAAGCGAGAACCATGAAAACTGTCTAACAAACAAGAAGAGAGTCCTGTTGAATGTACAAACTGTAGGCCCCTTGATCCTAGACTTCCAGCCTCTAGATCCATGAAGAAAGAAGAGCCTGCTGTTTAGGACTGAGTTAAAGATTTGTTAAGGCAGTTCCAGCAAACTAGCATACTTAGAGCCCTTTCCTTCATACAATGTATGTTTAATCCACTACTGTAAGATTAAGGAAGGATCTTGCTTGATGTGTTTAACAAACATTTTGGGGAAATATCAGTCTAACACACATATCTCTGTCATCTTAGCCTTGAAACAACAAGGTAGGACACATGTCATTTAGAACAAAGTCTTTCAGGAACTACTCAAAAAAAAAAAAACTGTTAAATAATGGAGTTACAAGTCAAAGCCAAATGCTAAGGGTCCATAGCCATTCAAGGTCAGTGAGGACTCAGAACATAAGAGAACCTTACTGTAACATCCTATAACTCAGTGGTATCCCAAATTTTCTGATCAAGGAGATTATAGAGCCACAGAGGAAAGTGATCAACAATATAGAGTATGCCTAAGGAGAGTCACATGGAGAGAAAAACATTCTCTCAGGCTTTCACAGAGAACAAATTGGTCAAGCAATGGCCATGACTCATTCACATGGCTGACACTGACAAAGGATCTACAAACTGCTGTACAGGGTTTCCGGGTAAATCCTAAGGGGATTTGACTGACATTGTCAGATACAGAAGTTACATTTCTTGTTATATAGGTCTTGCTTTATCTTGGTCTTAACCATCCAACAGAAATAATAACAAGGTATATGGATAACCCACTACTATTATGGACTACTGGACTATATTGGATTATTTTTCTGAATTCACACACCTACAATATTTAAATGGCAATGTAATACCCATCTCTAACAAAACTACACAAAAAAGAGGATACAAATGAGGGACCATTTTCTATCTGCAGATACAAAACAGGCTAGATATACAGCTACTTTCTCTTAACTCAAAGAGAAGATTTGCACTAGTAGCATTTGGACAGAATATCATGTCTGCATCTTGTACTATGAATACTACAAAGACAACAATACGCAATGTATTAATTATTGTAACTGTCCTACTAACCTGTTTTGAAACTGTCTCATTGTTATTTGTTTCTCAAATTAATTTAAAAATTAATTTTTAAAATGCTAAGAGCCCTTTATTCTCTAAGAATAGAAGCAATTGTTTATTGAGCACCTAGTGGGTACCAGCACTATGTCACATGCTTTATATTCACTATCTTATTTAGTCTCCAGGCAAACACGGTGAAACTGAGAATACTACAGAGTAGGTAACTTGTGCACAATCACACTCCAAGTGGTGAAGTCGGGTCTGAACCCAAGCCACCTCCCTCCACTGAACCTATTACCTCTACACAACTCATTTCAATCTTCTCTTCATCATCCTTATCTGCCTATAAACTATTCACTCTCTCCAGCTGCTCCAGCTGTTGCTAAAATATCCATCCTCCACACCTCCCACCTTGCCAAGCAGATGTGCTGGGCCCAACTCTGAAGTCAGAACCTTCCTGCCTTCCAAACGCAGGAGGTGACTCAGGGCTTGACATTTAGTGTCAGTCAGTTGCTGACAGTCTCCAATTAAACCGTGTCAGAAGCAGGAGGAATTTGATGCTCCTGAATTTTTTTCACCCTGAGCATTCAGAGGTTTTCCTCCTTGATTTGGGATCACAGCCAAAATAGAAGCTGAAATCCTTTTTGACAATGTTTGCTGGATTGCCACAGTGAATTAGTCCAGATCCCCATGGACTGCCTTTCTCTTTGTTCCAGCTTGTCACAGCAGCAGTAGCAAGGAGGGTGACCCAGTGCTTTTAGTCTAGACATATAGTCATCAGAGGCCTGCAGGGCTCTGGGCAAATTTACAAGCTTTTGAGACAAGGGTCTGTCTGATAACAAAACCAACACCTGATAATTGACACCCTAAAGATAGAGAGCTCTGCAAAAAAATACAGAACTGACAGCCTTCTCAGCATGTCATACCATTTCACCTTGTCTACTTTTGTTTGGTTTGATGATGCCAGCTTCACATCCAGAATTCTCTTTCTTCTAAGAGATTAGATTCTCCTCTTTGGCACCAGAAGGACCCTGGTAGGACCCTCCCCAAGTGATTTTTGGAGTCCAGAATAGCTGATGATATCTTTGGCAACCTCTGAAAGACCAGTGGAAAAATTCCCTAGCTCCCACACCTAAACCCCACCATACTCAGAACAAACATGTATAAGAATAGGCCTGCAAGAGAAACCAGCCTGGTAGGTAGAGAAGTCTTTGCTTCTGAGATCTTTGTGCCCAAACTTGCATGCAGGAACAGGGAGCGATGCTACGAAGAGAATTCACAAAATACAACAAGAATATGCATAGTAACCCTATTTCAGATCATAGAGTGGGGAATAGTGTCCCTTCTCAGATTGAAAAATATTTTCTACTTCCCAGAACAAGCAAAGATATGTGAAAACCAAATCATTGTTCTTTGTCTCTCACTTGCTCCTGTTTCTCTCTGTCCCTTTCCTCACACAACCCCACCCCCAATAAACACATCTTCAGAAACTAGCCATTTTATTTGCAGAGTTCCTGCAATGCTGTGGAAAGGTACAAACCCCTTATAAAACGCAAGTAGCATAGGCAGAAAAGAGCTGCAGACCATTTTACACAGTTGCTCTGGCTGCACTGCAATCCTGGGCTGGCAAACTAAAAATCTATCTCAGATAATTGACATTTATTTGATTGAAACAGCAGGGTGCCTTCCATCACCATGGGAGGAGACCATATGGAAGAACAGTGCGAGTAGAGATAATGTTTGTCTACTGAGTGTGCCAATGTGTTTAGAGATTATTCACAGGGCTCTGGGGACTCCAGTATGATAATGTTTCAGCCAAATTAGAATCAGATTAATTGCTCTAATCTAATGGAAAGACAATGTTTATCAAATTATTGCTCTTTTCACCACATGATATTGCAGTGTCATTATTCTTTGGGTTTAAGAAAGGAAATGAAAAGACTCTTGTAGCACATCTGCTCAAGAGTTAGATGATAGTGCTTTCCCACTACACACGGGATTGTAATGTGGTTGGCAATTCTGTGAAGTAACCTATAAATTAAAGTAAAAGATCTGTAGTGGATAAATCTGCTGGAGTCCTGTGATATTGGTTCATATTTTGATAAGACAATCTAAAGTCAATTAACTTTTTCCAGATTTGAGAGATTTTCTTCTTCATATTATGTAGGGAGTGTTTTCCTCTATAAACAGGGAAGTGCTTTTATAAAAAGCTGTAAGTGGCACTTACAAGAAAATTCTAAAACTCCTTTTCAAAATATCAAAAATCAGCCCAGTTTTTCAACACTGAGAGGAAATGAAACTCTTAGAAACTCATAGGTTGTGATCCTCTGTAGATTTATACAACTCACCGAAATTATCCCTGCCTGTTAAGATAGAAAAGTCCATTAGCTCCTCCACAATAGCACAGTTGCCCATTTTGCTGCTATTCTCTAGTTCATCGTTTGCATCCCTGAGAATTCTCAGCAGCTTCAAGTACTGATCAGGTGCTACTCCTAAGAGATACAGAGAATCACATTCAAGCCTCATAGAAAAGTTCAGACAAACCAGTCAGTGCTCCCCAACACCTAGCTAGATGCCTGGCTCCAATAGGGAATTTGAGAATGGGATAGGGAAGGAAGTTTCTCCCATATACATCTCCATACGATGCCCCATTGGCCCCCACAGAGCAGGAAAGATCAAGTGGCACCACTTAGACGTTCATTCTTTGTACACATTGATTATTTTAAAATAACAGCAGTGCAAAGTACTCAGTGTTCATGAAAGCTGTAGGGTGATAACTGTCTAACTTCTAACAGGGTCATATGATAAATCCAGTGATGACCTTTTCTTGTAGAACTAGTGCCCTTCAAAAAGAATCTTAGCAAAGGAGATGAGACAGAAGGGAAAAAAATGGAAATTATTTTCATAATATTATATATATATATATATATAATATTGCAAATAGAAATATTATCTCCCTTTTGTAGCTGACATTTATGGTTTATTGAATATGAAATATTGACAATTTTAAGGTTAAAGGTACTTCTAATTACTTAGCCTCTCTTTCTCTTCCCACTAAAGAGTTTGTTATGGCCTCCAATAGATAAACACCAATAATCACAGAGGCTAAACCAAGATTTAGGTCTAGAGTGTACAATTTAATTTGTGTTATTGGTAACTTTTCCACACTTGTACCCTAAACTCATTTTTAGGGCTGGAAATTTTAAAACCCATGATTATATTATCATTACTGAGTTGGTCTAAACAATGTCCCATACACCATGATAGTTCACACTTGTGGGGTGTCGAGATAAAGTTAGGTTCACATGAATAGAGTCGATTGCTCTACTATCCATCAAAGCTCAGGTCTTGCTGTGAATTTTCTGCTGCTGCCTCAACAATGGACTCCCCTGTGTTAAAAGGAGTCATTCATGAGAAAGAAATGAAGAATACTGTGGCTATATTGATGCCTATGAAAACAGTGTATATTTTCCAAGACAAAGCACAGAGCTGTAGATCTTCATTAATTACAATGCACTGGAATAAAAGCAAATCTAACAACTGTAATTAATGATGTGATGCCTAAAAGCTTCCATTTCACTATAATTTAACAGTAAGAGCCTGAGAAATTATTTTAATCCTTATTTTTGCAATTCATTTTGGAAAGCCTGTTTGACTCAGTCTGAGGCATATTCATACATTCATTTACATTTTTATTTTAAATGCCTTCGTTCTTTAAACCTTACCCTATCATTTAGAACTGAATTCCAAAACTTTTATCGTAAGCCAAGTATTTGCACTAACATCTGTGGAATTCATACAAATATTATGAGTATGATGGGCATAAGTTTTTACTTCTTTGGGTAGAAAAATAAATTTATTCTTAACTGAATCAAAGGAACTACTCCAGCAATGTATTCAAGCAAGTAGTCACCATCTTTCACAATATTAGTAAACATTAAGAATAAACCATGGACACCTGCCCATCCCCAGAGACCCGCCCGAGACAGCGTGGCCAAATCCTCCATCCCCCTTGATCCCACCCATGCCAGCCCAGCCCCAGAGACCTCCCAAAACAGCGAGAGCCACTCCAGCAGCCTACTCCATCCTGCCCATGCTGCCCAGTCAGAGACTGGACTGAGATAGCGGCTGACTCCAGCAGCCTCCCAGATGGGTGAGAGTGTGGTGATTCTGAGAGCCATTGGCTTCTTCCCACGCGTGCTACCCGGATGTCTGCCCCCAAGCCCTCCAAGCCAGCGACCGACCTGAAACCTCAGGATCCACTCACCAGCACCTTGCCAGATCCCCTGCCCTAAAGCCCGCTGAATGAGTGGGAACTTCCCCGATTCTCTGGGCATCAAAGTTCAGTGAGTGTAGAACTCCAGGCCCGCTGTGCCCAAGAGACATTTCCCAGGGATTCCCTGCCCTCCCCACCCCCTGTGGCCCAGTGAGAGCTCCAGGCACACCATGCCACAGAAACATTTCCAGGTGATTACAGGTCCCACCCCACGGCCCAAGACCCAGTGCAGGTCGGCCTGGAGTGAGAACTCCAAGCCTGCCACGCCAGAGGGACATTTCTCAGCAATCCTCAGTCCCACGCCATGGCCCAAAACCCAGCGCAGCCTGGCCTGTGAGTGAGGGCTCCAGGCCCACTGCACCAGAGGGACCTTTCCCAGCCTTCTCGGGTTACGGCCTGTAGACCTGGACCCAGCACAGCCTGGCCGACCCAGTACAGCCTACTCAGTGAATAAGATCATCCACTATCCTTTTATGAGCCCAGAAGACCCACCAAAGCCCAGGCCCGCCCACCTGGGGAACGACCTGCCTGACACAGGAGGGCTGACGCCGGTAAATTTCCGGATCCTCACCCCAAAGTAAGCTAAGATGGGTAAGTTTCATTACTTGCTCTACATCCCAGTTCGGTTCGTACTCGCCTGAACAGGGAACCAACAGAGGGGAACCAAAGGAGCTACAACAAAAAAGGAACTGAACACAACAGCTTGATCCAGGATAGGCATACCTGGAAAATCTCAAACTTAATAGACTGGCACCCGAATCTCATAACAAGCTAAGGTTATAGCTGCACCAAAGCTCTACACCAAAGGTCAAAGGTCAGTGTTATACAAAATGACAAAGAGAAGGGGAAAAATGCAATCCCAGACCTCAAGTCCACCAGGAAGGGCAGAGGACACTAGCTCAGCTGCAATGAATGAACAGATACAGCAGCAAAGGAATAACAGCAGAAAGCTATAGAGGAAATAAAACAAGAAGTAACTCCCCAAATTTAAAAAGAAATATCTGAATACATAGTATCTGAAATAAAGAATAAATTCCACAAACATTAGGTGGAAAAACTATGCTCACCCAGAACAAGTGCAGAGAGCACTGTTTCAGATGATATATATGAATTAACAGCATCTGAAGCAAAGAAACAACAACAGAAAGATCATGAGGAACTCAAAGCAGAAATAAGTTCTGAATCAAAAAAGATTTCTTTGAAAAAAAAGAATTCTCTGAAGTCATAGCATCTGAAATAAAGAATCAAGTCCAGAAATATACAGAGGAAACCCAACTTGGAAGAAACACTGAAGAAAAAGAATTAATAACTACCGCTAAAGAAGACATGGATAAAAATATTCAGGAGATCAGAAATATGATGGATTCCTTGAATGAGAAATACAGAAAAGAAATGCAACACATGAAACACAGTCAAAGAGATATAGAAGAACTAAAAATATCAATCACAAGTCTACAAAACTGTCTGAGTGAAAGCGAAGACAGAGTTTCAGATCTTGAAGATGCCAGAGCAGCTAGTGAAAATGTGAGAAAGGATCTCTTAAAAACAATGAGAATGCAGGAAAAAATAATCCATCACCTGCAACATGACGCCAGGATGAACAATGTGAGAATAATTGGTATCAATGAGAATGAAGGAGTCAATAAAAATGACATAAAAAGAATTTGGGGAGAAATAATGACAGCAAACTTCCCAAATATGAGCAAACAATCCAACATTCAGGTCACCGAAGCATACAGAACACCAAATAACCTAAATCCAAGTAGAAACACAATGAGACATATAATAGTTAAGATCTCAGAAATCCAACACAAAAATAATATACTGAATGCTGCTAGAGAGAACAAGGAGCTCACATTCAAAGGAAAACCCATCAGAATTACAGCTGACTTCTCTACATAAACAATGAAGGCAAGAAGAGCATGGAGCACAGTTCTTCAAGTCCTACACGAAAACAAATTCCAGTCCAAACTATTATACCCTGGAAAACTCACTTTCAAGTTTGATGGAGAAGTGAAATACTTCCATGACAAAGAACAACTAAAAGAATTTCATGATGACAAAGCCATCCTTTCACAGGTTGCTGAAAGATGTTCTAGAGAGAAACCATAATAACCAGAACTCCATGAATGAGAATGGAAGGAATCCATTAAACAGGACAGACAATTAAACACAGGTTACAAAGGAATAAACAACACCAGGTAAATATCATGACAAACATAAGTCAGCACATTTCAATTATAACCATCAATGTAAACGGACTCAATTCTCCAATTAAGATAAATAGACTGGCACAGTGGATTAGGAAGCAAAATCCAACAATATGCTGTATACAAGAAACACACTTAACTCAAAAAGACATTCATAGGCTCAAAGTCAAAGGATGGAAAACAATACTACATGCCCTAGCACCTCAGAAAAAAGCAGGAGTAGCAATTCTGTTCTCAGACAGTCTCAACTTCAAACCAAGAATGATCAAACGACACAAAGAAGGCCACTATATATTGGTCAGGGAAAAATTCAAGAGCAAGAAGTAACACTCATAAATATTTATGCACCAAACACAGGAGCACCCAACTATGTAAGACAAATCTTAAGGGACATGAAAAACTTAATATCTAAGAACAAAATCTTAACAGGAGACCTTAACACACCCTTATCTAAAAATGCTAGGTCAACCAGACAAAAAATTAGCAAGGAAGTAGCAGAACTGAACCAGAGCTTGGAACAAATGGACCTGGTGGACATATACAGAGTGTTCCACACAACCACAGCTGAATACACATTTTTTTCAGCTGCACACGGCTCATTTTCCAAAATAGACCACATACTAGTCCAGAGGTCATGCCTAAGTTTATGCAAGAAAATAGAAATTATCCCATGCATACTATCTCACCACAATGCAATGAAACTGGAAATAAATGACAAAAGAAACCAAATTCACGGAAACTAAATGACACCCTACTCAGCAATCAGTGGGTCGTAGAAGAAATTCAACAACATCTACAATTCAATGAAAATCCAAGTACAACTTATCAGAATTTATGGGATGTGATGAAAGCAGTTCTTAGAGGGAAAATAATAGCTATAAAATCAGAAAGGGAACAAATTAGCACCCTAATGTTGGACCTCCAACAACTAGAAAAAGAAGAGCAAACCAAACCCAGAGCACAAAGACAGGAAGAAATCATAAAGATTAGAGCAGAAATTAATTCAGTTGAGATGAGAAAAACAGTTCAAAGAATCCATAAATCAAAAAGTTGGTTCTTTGAAAAACTAAATAAAGTTAATAAGCCTCTTGCCAACCTCATCAAAAAGAGGCAAAAGAAAATTCAAGTACAAGCAATAAGGAATGAAAAGGGTGAAATCACCACAGACCCACTGGAAATTCAGAAGATTATCAATAGTGACTTCAAGAATCTTTACGCCCACAGAATACAAGACACAGAAGAAATGGACAGATTCCTCAAAAGGTACAAATTACCAAAACTGAATCAAGAAGACATAACAACTCTCAATAAGCCAATAACAGCCAACGAAATACGAAACGTAATAAAAAGCCTACCGACAAAGAAAAGTCCAGGTCCTGATGGATTCATGGCTGAATTCTACAAGAAATTTATAGAAGATATAATCCCCACACTCCTCAAACCCTTCAATGAAGTTAAAAAGGGAAAAATCCTCCCTAAATCATTTCTGGAGGCAAGTATAATACTGATTCCAAAACCAGGGAAAGACACAACCAAAAAGGAGAACTACAGGCCAATCTCCCTCATGAACATAGATGCAAAAATACTCAAAAAAATCCTGGCAAATAGAATACAGCTAATCATCAAGAAGATCATACACCATGACCAGGTAGGATTCATCCCAGGGATGCAAGGATGGTTCAATATTCGAAAATCTACAAATGTAATGCACTATATTAATAGACTGAAATCTAAAAACCACAGGATCATCTCAATTGATGCAGAGAAAGACTTTGACAAAGTCCAACACTTACTCATGTTCAAGGTCCTACAGAAAATTAGAATAGATGGATTCTGTCTTAACTTGATAAAAGCCATCTATGACAACCCAAAACCTCATATAATTCTAAATGGGGAAAAACTGAAATCTTTTACTCTTAAATCAGGTACAAGACAAGGATGTCCTCTATCACCGCTCCTATTCAATATAGTGTTGGAATCCTTAGCAACAGCCATTAGAAAAGAGGGAGAAATAAAGGGAATAAGAATAGGGAAAGAAGAAGTTAAATTATCACTATTTGCAGATGACATGATACTTTACTTGGAAGACCCCAAAAATTCCACCAAAAAACTACTAGAACTGATACAGAAATTCAGTGGCATAGCAGGATACAAAATCAATACTCAAAAGTCAATAGCATTCCTCTACACAGATAACAAGCACACTGAAATGGAAACAATAGAAACAATACCTTTTACAATAGCACCGTGGAAAATGAAATACCTTGGGATTCACTTAACAAAGGAAGTCAAAGATCTTTTCATGGAAAATTACAACACCCTAAGAAAAGAGATTATAGAGGATTTCAGAAAGTGGAAAGATATTCCATGCTCCTGGATAGGAAGAACCAACATCGTGAAGATGGCCATACTCCCAAAATTGCTGTACAGATTTAATACAATCCCTATCAAACTGCCACCAACATACCTCCCAGACATAGAGAAATCAATCCTAAAATTTATTTGGAACCACAAACAACCTAGAATAGCAAAGGCAATCTTGCCCAATAAAGACAAGGCAGGGGACATCACAATTCCTAATTTGAAATTATACTACAAAGCCACTGTGATAAAATCAACATGGTATTGGCAACAAAATAGACCTGAGGATCAGTGGAATAGATTAGAAGACGCAGAGGCATCTACAAAAACACTCAGCCATCTTATCTTCAACAAAGGGGCTACACAAGCTCACTGGAAGAAAGATAGCCTCTTTAACAAATGGTGCTGGAAAACATGGCTTTCTACATGCCGAAAACTAAAACTTGACCCAGCTCTATCACCATGCACTAAGTTAAAGTCAAAATGGATTAAAGATCTAAACATTGAAACAGAAACACTCAATCTCCTGGAAGAGAAAGTAGGAGGAACTCTTGAAGACATAGGGGTAGGTAAAGAGTTCATGAACAAACATATATTCGCACGGGAAGCTCTTGAAAGAATCAAAAACTGGGATCAACTCTTCTTAAGAGCTTCTGCATGTCAAAAGAAATTATCAACAGAGTGAAAAGACAACCCACAAATTTGGAAAATATCCTAACTAATAAGCAATCAGACAGAAGACTACTGTCTAGAATATATAAAGAACTAAAATATAACAGGGCCCTCAAATTTAAAAACCCAATTCAGAAATGGGTATCTGAGATGAATACACACTTCTCAGAGGATGAAATTAAAGAAGCAAATAAATATATGAAAAAAATGCTCCACATCACTAGCCATTCGTGAAATGCAAATAAAAACAACACTGAGATACAATCTCACTCCAGAAACAAATGTTGGAGAGGTTGTGGAGAAAAGGGAACACTTCTCCACTGCTGGTGGGAATGTAGACTGGTACAACCATTGTGGAGGTCAGTGTGGAGACTCCTCAAAAGAGTAGGACTAGAAAACCCATTCAAGCTGGCTATCCCCCTACTGGTAATTTTCCCAAAGGATCTGAAAACATTGTATCATAGTGATATATGTGTACCTATGTTTATAGCAGCGCAATGTGTGATAGCAAAATCTTGGAAATAACCAAGATGTCCATCACATGAGGAATGGTTGAAAAAGATGTGTTATTTCTATATAATGGAGTATTATTCAGCTATTAAGAATGATAAGTTTGAAGCATTTATACTTAAGTCTATGCCACTTGAACATGTACTCATAAGTGAAATAAACCAGACACACATGTGTAAATATCATATACTCTCCCTAGTATAACAAGTGAAAAGCAGAAATACAAAAGGAAACCTACAACAACAGCTAAAATCAGTTGAGTCAGATAAGGCAAAGTGAATGGCATATGCTGCAGGATACTAATCAGATTTTCTTCTGGATGGTTAACAACCTAAGTTCACAAATCAGAGTTGGAGAAATAGAAGAGCCACAAGGCCAGCCAACATTTTGGTCCTAGCCTTTCAAGGTCAGTGAAGAATCAGGACATAGGAGAAACTTTACTGCAACATCATGAAACTCAGTTGAGCTCCACATTTTCTGAACAAGGAGATTATGGAGCCACAGAGGAAAGAGATTGAAGTTTTATAGTGTGCCTGGGGAGAGTCACATGGAGAGAAAACTTTCTCTCAAGCTCTCACAGAGAGCAAACTGGTCAAGCATTTTCCATGACTCATCCACATGGATGACACAACAAAGGATCTACAGAATAAGGTACAGGACTACAAGATAAACCCTGATGGGACTTCACTGACCACATAGGAAATATAAAGTTCATGTTTTGGTATATAAGTCTTGATCTATCTAGGTCTTAACCATCCAGCAGAAAAGTATAAAAATGAAGTATACATCGCGGAGCCATAATATTAAGCTGAGCTCTAAATGGCTATGGTCGACAACTTCTTTGAATAACTCACTATTGTTGTAGAATGCTAGACTGTGTTGGATTGTGTTGTCGAGTTCAAGCACCTAAGTCAGTTGAATGACAATGGAGTGCCCACCTTTGACAGTGCAGACAAAGGAAGGGATATAGAAAGAAAAAATCACGATGTGTATGTATAGACAGTACAGTTGGGAATAGATAATGCTGTGCTTCTACATAATTCTATGAGAGGCAAGATTTGCACTAATGGTGGTTGGACAGGATATTATGTTGGCTTCTAGTACTATGGTCATCCACTAGGAAAATAATTATTGAATTTTTGATATAATTCAGGTATAAAAAATAAGATAATATACAGCTACATTCTTAATTGACTGATAAGAGACATCTGCTATAATAATGTCTGTAAGTATAATATCATGTATGCACCTTGTACGATACCAAAACAGTATGAAAACAGTTTGCAATGTATTAATTTATCAAATCTGTCTTGTTAAGGTGTCTTAAAACCTTCTGATTCATATTTGTACTTCAATAAAATAGAAAAATTAATTAATTAATTAAAAAAGAAGAGAGAGAGAGAACAAAAAAAAATTGTCCTCAAATGCCCAGAACAATCAGGGCAAGATTATTTCGGTACAACATTAAATAAATGAAATGATGAGGCGCTTGGAAGATGCTCAGTAGAATAAGAGTGTGATGGCCAAGCCCAAGGACCTGAGTTCAATCCCTGGTTCTGCCAAAAAAAAAAAAAAAATGATGAATAAAAACTGTCAATGGGCACAGGACTCCTATACCTCATTAAGCAGTCTGAACTGGATGTGTCCCCTGTATCATAAAGAAATCTGGGCTTTGGGAATGAACATAGTTATAGAGTCCAGCCTTGCCATTAACTAGCTGCATGTCATAACAAAATTATTTCACTTCTCTGAAGAATTCTTAGTCATAATTGTGTTGTAATGATTAAACATTGTAATGTGAGTGAAACATATTGAATGATATCTGGTGCATTGTAAATTCTCAGGAAGCAGTAGATGTGGCTGTCATGGCTGAGTTAGCATGAGTATATGGAGGGAAAGCATAGAGTAGCACACAACAGAACTGTTTTCAGAAAACAAGAACCTAAAATTCAAGAACTCAGTGGTATCATTCTGGGGAAAGTGATCAGGAGTCACAGAAAAGACCTGAGGAGTAGACAAGAGTGGGAAATAGGGGCAATAATTTGCTTCAACCTTATGTTTCCTTGAACTGATTGTTTGTATTAAATCATAGATGGACTTGTATATATCTATCCCTGGGAAAAAGGTGGACCATGGTAGTGACCATGTTAAGGCTTAAATGTCACCCAAATTTTGGACCCCACCCATTGCAAGCACAAATGTGTAAAGGACTAAGCTCCATTGAAAGGCTTTGCTTTGATGAGCATGCCCAGCCAGGGAAGGGTTTCGCTGAGCTCAGCACACCAGGTTCCCACAGGCACTGCAGCCATAGTCCAAGTAGAGTATCACCTGGTAGCATCCTAGTTTGCTAAGGATGCAGGTTGTAAGAATTACAGAGTCATAGAGGCTTCCAGCCATATTTCAGAAGAAGGTCTGGGAGGCCAGGCAAAGGTAGCCAACAGGGTTATTGTTCATGCCAGAAGCTTTGGAAAACAGGATGTATGCTTCGAGGATGAAGCTGAAGGCACAGTGGAGACCCTCAGAACACTGGAGATCCCAAGAATATGGAACATCTGCTGAGGAAAAGCATGGGCAGCCAAGGCCCCATATATTAGTACACTGTGGAAAACAGTATGGAAAGTCTCTCAAAATGAAGTAGAACAATACAATCCAGCTATAGTTCTCCTGGGTATATATCTGAAGAACTCAAAGTTGGTATATGAACATGAGGGATGGTTGAAAAAAGATATGGTATCTTTACATGATGGAGTATTACTCAGCTATAAAGAATGATAAACTCAAAGCCTTCATATTTAAGTGGATGCCACTTGAAGATATACTCATAAGCAAAATAAACCAGACCCACATGTGTAAATATCATAGTCTCCCTATTATAAGAACTCAAAAGAAGAAATACAAATAGAAAGGTATAACGCAAAGTTCGTATATAAAGTTCGAGATAACTTTCACCCCTATGTATATTCTGGCATTACTCAGAAGAGCCAAGCCACAGAACCGATGTGGATTCCCATCAATAGACAAATGAATACAGAAAATACTAATACACCCACCCCCCACATACACACAGTGGAATATTATGCAGTCATAGAGACACATCATTTGTGGGAAAATGGGTGGAACTGGAGATCATGGCATTTAGTGAAATAAACTAGCTCAGACAGAAAGTAGCACACACTCTCATCTGTAGAATGTGAATGGAAGTGGGGGGATGACACAGATGTAGGAGGGGTCTATTATTTAAAAGGTGAGATAAGAAAAGATAGTAAGGGATACAAAAATGATCAAAGAAAGTCATATGCATATATAGAAATGCTGCCAACTAAGAACTCAAGAAATTTTCCAGTGTTGAGATGGTGTGGTGGCACACACCTATAATACTAGCTCTTGGGAGGCTGTGAACAGGAGAATCACTATGAGTCCAATCTAGTAGTGAGACCCTGAACACCCTGTAGAGCCTTCCTTTAAATACAAAAAAAAAAAAAAAAAAAAAAAAAAAAAAAAAAAAAAAGCCAGGAAGGAAGAAATGTTCCAGGGCTACCTTGAGAGCCATGTGCTTCAGATGGCATAGCAACAAGGTAGGAGCAGCCTGTGCTCTGAGTAATGCCTGGGAGAGAGCTGTGCAGAAGCACCATCCAAAGTGCCACAAAACTGGCAGGGCTATGAAATAAAATTCAATTATTTGAATACTGACTTTTGGCAGAATACAGTGTTAATTACTGTAATCCTTAAAAGCTTTTTTGGTTGCCATATTATATTGTTGACTCATAGCCAGTTTGTTATAAGCTAAAATGCATCTATCTTTTTAATGCAAGCTACCACTTAAACACATACCAATATCATGAATTTGCTATTTTTGACTAAGTACAACATATTAGATTTATCTTTAATATTCTTAGATGTAGCTTGACCCTTCAAAAACTGCTGCCGTCCTTTCAAATTTCATGTGTTCCATAAGTGCATATGTCTTTAAACTCACTAATAAACACTTTCATTATTTCCACCCTTGTTGCATATTGTTTGTCCATGTGTCAATTATTGATCAGTTCTAGTGGTGTTCCCTTTTCTTCTTTCCAATTTTATGTTTCTGTCCTCTAGATATGATTTGAATATATTCCCCAGGAGTTCATATGTTGGACTTCAATCCCCATTGTCAGACTTTAAGAGAGGTAAACAGAATACAACTATGGTGCAGAGTAGAGCCTTTCAGAAGTGATTAGAATTAGATAAATTCACTAGGGTAGAGCATCTATGGTTGGATACTGGCAGGCTTTCCAAAAGGGAATAAAACCACATCTCACCCAACCCCATCCACAGACACTCTCTATCGCCTGCCCTGCAACTGCTTGCTCTGATTCAGAGCTTCCAGCAAGGACATCATCACAAGATGTGGGCTTCTGAATATTTAGAACTATGAACTAAATACAATTCCTTCCTTTAAAAGGTTACTTACCTTCATATATTTTGTTGTATTAATGTAAAACTGACTAATATGTTCACCTTAAAGGAATTTGCTTATTTTTTTGTTTCAAAGAGAATAGAAAAAATAACAGATAAAACATTGGAAGTGATACACAATTTCAAAGAAAAGAAATGATAGGTATTCAACAGTGGTTGTTATCTTGCACAGTGCTGTCTTCAAAGTAGTTGCTCAAATAGCCATAGAGGCATGAAACAATGGTCAAAGTGAAAATTTTAAGCATTAACTACTACTTTCAAAACATCAATAGAAATTAGTAGTACAATCTAGTTTCTCTTTCAGCCCCTGTTTATTTTTTGCCTTGGTTTTTCAGTTTCTGGGAAACATATGCTCCTTTCTTGAGAAAATAGCCAAGGGTACATCATTCTGAAATCTGATGCAGGAGTCCAGTGATTAAAAACCTTACATTTTTAGATTTGTAAAGCAAAATACTCCCCTCCCTTTTCCAAAATCCTGAATGCCATTTATAAAAAGCAAAGTCAAAAGCACAGTTGCATTCCCAAATTATTTTTCTTTTTTTCTATTCTTTTTTTTGCCCAAATTATTTTTCTTGGTGCAACAGAAAAATACTGACTTCAGAATCAGACGACATTGATTTGAGTCTCTGTTGTTCCAAGTACAAGTTTAACAACTTTGAAAAGAGGTTTTCATTTCCCTGAACCTCAGGCTTATTTGTTTCTGCTTTGTTTTAAACGCCTGTTCACATAGATCATAATTTTTATATTGGATATCCTTAGAAGTACTTCACTGTGTGACTGTGTAGAACTGATGAATAAGTGATACCCAGAAGCTTAGGGCAGGGTGCTACTGTTGTTGCTGTCTGCTCCAAGGATGCTCCCCATGTCTTTCTGGTCAGACCTTCCTCTCCTTGTGGATCAGTGGGAATATGTGGTAGCCCCTAAATGTGATACATTTTGGCAAATCCTCAGATGCTACCCTGTATATCTGTCTCAGGGAAAACACAGCTCTCCGGTGACATATTGGATCTGTGCCCAGTGATTTCTAACCCTTAAAGGAACAGGAGAATACTAAATCTGGAACCACAGGAACCACAGTTATTTCCACTGGGCTCAGCAACAGACTTTTGCCCATTGAGAAAGTGTTTTAGTGTGACAAGGGCTTGGAAAATTAAGAATAAGTCCTGAAGATTCACAATGCTACATGAACCTATTAAAGGCAAAAATCCTATAGTGAAGAAAACTACTTAACTTCATTTAATTCAGTGGTTCCCAAAATTATTTGATCTTAGAAATCTTTCTTCAGTGGGACTATATTAATGTCTCACTGAACTAGTTTTCAGTGGAAGTCTCTTCTGGAAATGTTGGCATAAGATAGTGAACCATTTCCTCAAATGGACAGTAATTATGACAGTTTATTTTTATTCTCATTTGTTCACAGTCTCTCCTTTCCTTGTTCCAAAGAGACTTTGGAGAGAACTCAGAAACTAACAGTCTATGATTCAGGGTCAAAGATACCACCACAGGCATTGAAGCATAATTCTCTCCACCCTGCAAGACATCTAGGATGTGCCATATAAATTTCCAAACCTCAGTGTCATCCTTTAAATTATATGACACCAACAGCTGTAAGAAGCAACGTAACTTTTGCATGTACTAATAAAAACAGGTTCTATAGGCTGGAGAGAAAAACCAAAGAGGACATTGGTTTTCTCTGTTAGACTACATCAACCACTTTCCTGTCACTGAGACAAAATATCCAGCACTCATAACATAAAGGAGAAGAGGTTTGTTTCGACTCATAGTTTTCAAAGGATTCACTTCATGGTCAATTGATTCCAACAAAGAAACTGCATGATGGGAGGCCACAGTGGGAAAAAAGCTTCCTTAGGAAGCAAAGAAAAAGAGAAGGGAGGAGCTTGGGCAAGAATACACCCTTCTAAGTCATATTCTAAGTGACTCACCCTTCCAGCTAGGGCTTACCTCCAAATTCAAGATCTGAGGGACATTTTAGATCTAAACCACAACATTTTGCCTCTAGCCCCCAAAAGCTTTGTGTCTAACTTGTTAGACAAAATGTATTTATCTGTAAGAGTTATCAAAGTCTTCACTGTTCCAATATAGCTGAAAAGCCCAAGATTAAAGTCTCCTCTAAGCCTCAAGGCAAACTTACCTGTAAACCTTTGCAAAAATAAAAATAGATGATAAACTTCTTCTACCAAACAATGGAAGAGGGTAAACATTCCTGTTTCAAAAGGCACAATGGAAGGATAAAGAGGAATGGGAGCAAACCAAGATGGAAACCTAGCAGGGTAAACATTAACCCTGTGATTCCATGTGCAGCACTCATGAGAGGCAGTAGTCAGTCAATCACCAACTTGAGATGGAATCCCAGTCTAGTTTTGATTTGCAATGACAGTTAAAGAAGTTTGACAAATGACCCAAATACCCAGAACAATCGTGGGGGTGGGAGGAATGATATAGGAAGCATCATAATGCCTGATTTCAAAGCATAATATAAAGCCATTGCAACAAAAGCAGCATGGAATTGCTGTTGGAATAACATGTAGACCAACAGAGCACAAATAAGGACCAGGAAAAACCACTGGTCTATGGCCATCTGATGCTTGATGAAGCCAAAACACACATTAGAGAAAAGACCATCTTCCCAACAAATGATAATTGAGAAAATTGGATAGTCACCTGTAAAAGACTAAAACTAGAATCCTCTCACCCTGTATAAAAAATTAATTTAATGGATGAACGATCTGAGACTTTGAAGCTTTCTCAGAGGAAACCGTAGGGGAACCACTTCCAGATTTTGGTACAGGCAGCAATTTCCTGAAGAGTACTACAATAACTCAGAAAATAAAACCAAGAACTGATGAATGGGATTACATTAAATTAAAAGGCTTTTCCCCAGCAAAAGAAATAATCAACAGAACAGAAAAGCTACAGAATTGAAAATCTTTGCCATCTATCCATCTGGCAGAAGGATAACCAGAATACAGAAAGAATTTGAGAAATTTAACATGAGAATCATAAGTTATCCGATCAATAAATGGGCAAGGCCCCAGAACCCTGAGCATACAGTGCTAGCCCCAAAACTGGGCATGGTGGCACGCACCTGTAATCCCAGTGCTGAAGAGGCTGAGATTGGAGGAATACTATGAGTCCAAACTGCATAATAAGACCCTATATCAATAAATAATAATAATTTTTTAAAAAGAAAAATGGGTGAATGAGCTCAACAGATACTTCACAAGTGACCAATAAATATATCAAAAAAATGCTTAATTTTTTTGGATGTCTTATGAATCACAGTTGTAGGGAACTTAACTCATTTCCTCATATATTCCACTGGCAAATAACACAGTTATTTTCTTGTCAGTGAGACACAGTACCTGACAGTCACATATTGAAGACAAGAAGGTTTAATTTGTCTCACAGTCTGAAGATGTTACAACTAATAGTTGGCTGGCTCCAAGGCAGGGCAGGATGACAGAGGGGCAGAGCACAGGAGAAACAACTCAAGGAAGACCAAGCAGGAAGCAGGGACCAATTAAGGGAAAAAGGATAAAGACTGACCTTTCTAGGCCACACCCCATGACCCACTCCACCAAGCAGGCTCTACTTTCCAACAACACATTTATCTATAAACATCCTTGGCTAATCCATGGATGGTGATCACACATCTGTGATCTAATCACCTCCCCAAAGCACCACCTATGACCACTTGAAGCTCTGGGGGAAACAACTAGCTGGTACAAAACAATACCAGCAAGAATTAATCATAGGACTCCACCTAAATCCATGAGGCAAGAAAACATCAAGAGAAGGGTGTATTTATTGTGTAAATGCCTAGAGTCTCTGCCACACAAACAAAACATTTAGAATGCAGCATTTAGAATGGGAAAAGTACATGTAACTTCTCTCTGGAGCTCTGGTCAGATATCCCCTGTCACTCAGGAATTCAGCATTAGTCCTGGATTTCACTCTGTAAAACATATGTTTAAACACTGAGACTTCTTCTGAGGAAGGCAAAGGGGACAGTGAGTATAACCACAGTGCTATCTATGGATAATAGCTATAGGAAATGGACCTGCCTAGCATATAGGTGAGTCTCAGGAGACACAGTATCTGTCTTCTAGTATGTGAATGGCTGTCATTTGGAGGAAATGCTGAAGTAATTCTGCAAAATCCCATCAGGTACAATTTGGCAAGCTTTGCATAAGTGACACTAGACAAGGGTAGAAATGTCACCTCCACAGATCAGTCTGCCTTTGTGGAGAGAGTTAAGAAGCCTTTAAGCACCAGTTATTGGTAACCCAGATAGAAGTTAATCATCAGTGTTCATAGATTCTGTAGATGCAAATTTGGCTAAAATTTATCTTCTGTGCTTGCAACCCCAATACTCCGGAACTTTCACAATCATTTGTAGAGCAGCGCAGACCAATAAAACTTTTGAGCCACGTAATGTGTCAGTTACTAGCTGAGCTCATATATGATACACTGCCTTCTTCTCAGTTCTCGTATGATAAATGAGTATCCTTTTTTCTGTCTACTGAGTGTCACATTTTTATGCTCTTGGTGGATTTTGTTTTTCAGAGCAATTTCTTAGCTGTAGTACTGTAATGGTGCCCAGTACAAGACTGAGCCTACAGAGAAAAATGTATTTGTTAGCTGTCTTCATTCAGGTGTGAGTGCTAGTGCTCTTAAGTGTAAATACAACATTAATGAGTCAAAGGCATATATATATGTATATATCTGTATAATGAGTTGAATATATATATATATAGTTTATATTTAAAAATGTACTTATGTAGGTGTTAAATACAATACACATGAAACAAGGTAATGTATTCATTCATTGACAAAAATATGACAGAGGTTCACAGTAACTGTTTAACTATCTCTTCCTTTAGACACAATGATACAGTGTTTGCTAAACTTGTATAAGCAATGCTACATAATAGAAATACTGAAAATACTGTGAATTAGTTGTATATGTTACAAAAACAATAATAATATTAACTCACAGTTCCTAGTAGGCATTCATAGTGTACCAAGAAGTATGTGCCAGATGCTCTATGGGAATCTTCTTCTTTAATTTCTATAATAGCCTCATGAAATAAATACTTTAACCCCCTTATAAATGAGAAAATAAGACCTTATATTACCCCAAGAACTCTGATTCCAATTCAAATAGCTGATTTCACAACCTGTGCTCTTAGTCCCTTACTAGACTGAGTCTCTCTAGTCTTCCCATCCTGATTGGTTTGTAATGCAATGTTCCCTGCACCATGAACAACTCATACCTGAGTCTTTCTGTGGTTATTACTTTAAGTTCTTGCTCCTTTTATATGAAAACATATGTAATAATATTATAAGAAGTTGTATTTGCAGTAGACATGTATCAATGGGGCGGTCATACATCTTGCATTGCAGTCCAAGCTGTGGGTACACAACACTTCCCAGCCCTTAACAGTTCAATGAATAGGCCAGTATATTGTTAAATACCTTTTGTCTTAGTTCTTTAAGCTCCTTAGATGCAACCTTAGGTAGTCTCATAACTTTTCAGTTCACTGCCAGATTACAAAATATCCTGGCCATTTGAAGTCACAAACACAGGTTCAAACCATCTTATCCTATCTTCTTCACACCTATCCCTGTGTTACAATTTCAAAACTTCATTCACTTCATATACTGCCCTGGCATGGTTATGCTGAAGAAAGAGAGGAGGGCAAGTTTTTATTATCAGTAGCATTGCAAGATTCTCTCTAGGTCAGCTGTGTGCTTAAAAGCCTTGATTTTTGAAGCACATTTGAGAGCTCCTCTGAGATTTCTTATGCACTATGATCTTCTGCTGCCACTGAGACTTAGAAAATCTGTGTCACAGATAACCTTAATTGTCAACTTTACAGGATGAAGATGATCCTGGAAAGATGATTGGATTACAGGGATGATATACTCATCAGTGGATTAATCACTGATATTCGTAGCTGTGTGTGATGTTCAGAGGGAGCCCAGTAGGAAATGAGTCTCTTTGAGTATGCCTTACAGGATAGTTTTGTCTGGTTCCAGCTCATGCCCACTGCTAGGCTTCCTGGCCACCATTAATTGAGCAACTTCCCTCTGCCTTACCCTTCTACCATGATGTTTCTGCCTTGGAGTCAGCTGATCCTGGACAGAAGACTGCAACAATGAAGCAAACTAAACCTCTCCTCCCTTTGTGTTGTTGGTGCTGAGTATTTTGCTTCAGCAACAGAAAAGCTGACCAACACTCAATGCATCTTCAGTCTGGCTGATTACCATGCCTTTTCTGCAGCTTTTGGGAATCCTTCAGTGACCTCCAACTTGCTCGTCTGCCCTTCTGATCCACACTGTTGAGCATCACCTGAGATGATTACTACCACAGCTCCCTCCCATTCTCTCATTTGTCATCCATCTTTCTCTGAAAAATACCAGTTTAGCCAGACAAACTCAGGGAATATAGGTCAATTTCAACATCTCTTATCTACTGTCAAATCAACTAGGTAGCCTATATTCTGGATTCTCCAGATGGGGGCAAACACTATTACTAGTACATGGATACCTGCAAAGGTCACATTTTAAGAGCTCCAAAGAATCTACAGGCCAGCACAATAGGCAGGCACCCTCTTGAGAGTGGAAAGAGGCAACACTCATGGCCTTTTACCTCTTTCCTCTCGTCAAAATAAGTATGCCATTAAAGATCATAAAACTGGGTTGTACTATATACTTTAGAATTCCAAATATTTGCTCTGTCTCACAATGTATTCCAGTGGTTTGTCATCAATCACATCTTGGTATCATGGCTGAGACTCTAATTTAATATTCTGGAGAGCTCTATATTCTGTTTCCCTGACATAAAACATTTTTCCCCCACTCATAATTTTGGAAGCCATGGTTTTAGATGTAGGTGCCATCTGCAGCTATACAAGATGGTCTTCAAAATTTCTAATTTATTTTGTCTTTTAAATTTACACAATTATAGTAATTGGAAAAACCATGAAATGAAGCAGTGAAGTTTTCACATAATTATTTCCTAAAGAGACAGTGAAAATTCTTCTCTCAAAAGTAAATCTGCAGGCTTAACAAGGGGTAAAGTTCCTTGTGCACTGGGTACACACTCTACAAAATAAACTAGCACAGCATTTTTATCTGAAGTGGCTATTAAATATTGCCCAGGTAGTGTGTTTTGTCAACTTCAGTTTTCTCAGGGGGCCAAATCTATTTTTATATTCTTGTTTCAAGGTCAATATTTAGTTCTTTATCTTCATATTTTTTAACGAAGAACTTTTCATTAAGACTTTAAAAGGGCATAACTCCTCAAGCCACCCTTAACCTCAAGTAATTTCTCATTTTTTTATTCCCTTCCTCATTTAAAAAAAAAATAAAGTCAGAGCTAATAATTCTTTCTCTTAAGTCTTTAGCTTTAATAGGGTCATGAAAAGCATTTGCCCTGTCTTTTCCAGGACACAACTATTCTTTTTACTATAAGATGCTTAAGTTTCTTCAGTCCTCTCCTTGTACTCCAAACACCTTGTCCTCCAACCTAAAGGGCAAAGGCCCTGCAGGTATCAGGAATTTCTGAGAATACTGAGATACTAATGAGGTCAGGTCTTCATGAGGCGCAGGGTGGCTTCTTATTCTGAATATGTTTGGATAATATTGTGTAAAATCAGTACACTTGTTTACTTGAAGATGGACATAATAAAAACCATAGGGGAATACTTAAAGTGTCTAGACTCAAAACCACAAAATATAATCCCAAATACAAATTGAACCTGATTATGTCACTTGCTTCATTTAATAACTTGTGCTTGCTTCCCAGGATGCAAAGCAGTGTTCTCTGAAATGCAAAGGGTCCACACAGGGAATGAGCAAGAGAAGCCACAGGAGAAGGACAAAATCTTAAGATCATTAGTATTTATCTTAAAACTAATGACGTAGCCAAAGATTTCTGCTACTTAATTTTTGTGTCATCATGGAGGACTTGAAAATAGAGCTATCATTAACTTACTTGAGAGAATTGTGACAATTTACATATGCCAGTATTGTGGAATTACTTTTTTTTTTTTTTTTTTTGCAATACCGAGGATTGAACTCATGATTCTACGTTTGCCAGGCAGGTCCTTATTCTACTGAGCTATCTTCCTAGCCCCTTGGAATTACTTTTAACTAAACCAACCATCACAAAATGGACAGATGACTTAATAATATCTTTCAGTGATGCCGTGAACTAAAGAAAACATTAATAAAATCACTGAACAACACAAAAGTGGTGAAAGTGCTGAATCCTAGCCATTAGACAGACCACTGGGGATCTGCAACAACATAAAAGTGGTCAGGCAAATATTTTTCTACTTCCAGCCACAGGACAAAGAAAAAGCAACAATCACACTTATAATTGTATTTATTAAAAGAAAAGCACTAATCTGTTTCTTATAGGTAATGATGCGAGTATGCAAGGAAATGAAGAAACAACCTCTTTACAGAAAGAATCTGGGCCTTGAAGACACAATTGCAAAAACATTTCACTTTTTTAGGGGGTGGGGGGTGGAAACCATCCTCTAAAACTGCCAAATATAGATAAACTCCTCTATGCCTAACCAGTCTAAAATTTTTACAGGAAGTTCAAGGCCAGCCTGGACTATACAGCCAGTTGAAGGTCATTATAAACTACATAATGAGACCCATTCTCAAAAATATAATAATAATAATAATATAAGTTAAAATTTCCAAGGTAACAGTTTCAGTGGCTTACACACACATTGAGAGAAATATAAATATAAAAACAATGCACCTTCAAGTTCATTTGCATATGGACACACAATTAATGCCAGGGAAAGTACAAATACACTGGATGAATTTAAAACAGAAACTTCTACAGCCATGCACGGTGGTGCACATCTGTAATCCTAGAACTCAGGGGACTGAGGCAAGAGGATTGGCATGAGTTTAAGGCCAACCTAAACTGCATAGTGAGATCCTGTCTCAAAAACAAAACAAATAAACAAAAACAGATGTGCTTTTGCATAACTGATGATTGGTGGAACATTATTTGGAAAAATAATTATTATAATTTGTAAGTAAAACTAATAAACTACTTCCAATTGAATCTATATATCTGTGCTATTGTTTTGAGCTATCACACAACCAGAAACATTTTTTTATTTTACTTTTATTTTGGGGGGAGTCAGTGGTACCGGGGATTGAACTCAGGACCTTGTGCTTGTCAGGCAAGCACTTACTCTACTAAGCTACCACCCTGGCCCCATAGAATCATTTTTTCAAGAATACTAATTTTAAAATGATACCTTCTTACAGCTCGATCATTAAATGATACAAACTTTTCAAATACGGCTGCTGCTGCCAGTCCAAACTTTTGAGAACTCAGGTGAACTCTGAGTGGCCTGTGGGACGCAGAAGAGCTGTGATCTGTGGGTCCAGTGTGTGCAAGTGCAGAGCTTTCCTGGAGCCATTTAGAAACTTTAGCAGACTCCGCACACCCTGAGGGACTCTGTGTGAATACTGGGAGCTTCACAAATGCCAAAATCAGGAACAAAAGACAACCTCAGTCCTCTAGCTCACCCAGAACAAATCCAGGAGACAAAGACGTGTAAGAACTTGAACATTACATACATGAAATCTTTTAAATGATAGCACTGAAGTAAAGAAATAAGTCCATCAGGCTACAAAAGAAATAAGAGCAGAAATTATCTCTCTTTCTCAAATATTGTCTCTTTCTCAAAAAAAAGGACAATTGTGAAAAGTTGTTCAGCACAGTTAAAGAAGTCATAAATTAAAAAAAAATAGAGACAAATAGATAAATGATGAAAACACTGAATTAATAATAAAGAACTAGAATGCATTAAACAGACTCAAACAGATATCCAGGAAATGAAGAACTCCATTGAAAGCTGGCAAAACCACTTGAAACAAACTCAAGATAAGGCCTGCTGTGCTGGCCACGCCCCCAGGGCACACTGAGAGCAGCAATTGAGACTGGGCCTGATGGTGCCGGCCTACAATCCCAGCTCTTGGGAGGTTGTAAACAGGTGGATCACTACGAGTCAGATCTAGTAGTGAGACCCAGAACACGCTGTAGATCCTTCCCTAAAATACAAATAAAAGAAATTCAAGATAGACTTTCAGACCTCAAAGACAGTGTTGAGCTAATGAATATGAAATAAAAGATCTCTTAAAACTAACAAGGAACCAGGAAATAACATTTCAGAGCTACAAGATGGTGCAAAGAAAAATAATATAAGACTGTAGGTGTTAATGAAGCAGAGGGAGAAAGGACAAATGATATAACAAGACTATTTATAGAAGTACTAGCAGAAAATTTTCCAAATATGAGAAAAGAACCTGAAATGAGTGAGATATATAGAACTTCACACAGCCAAAATCACAATAAATCTACACCTAGACACATAATAATCAAGACTTCACAGATTCAACAAAACAATAGAATATTAAAAGATACTAGGGAGAAGAAACAGATCACCAACAATGGAATGACCATCAGAATCATGGCAGATTTCTCACCACAAATCATCAAATCAAGAAGAGCTTGGAGTGAAGTATTTCAGGTACTCAAAGAAAATACCTTCTGACCCAGATTGATGTAACCTGAAAAACTATCCATCAAATTCAATGGTGAAATAAGATCTTTCCACGACAAAGAACAACTGAAGAAATTCATGACCACTAGTCCAATCTTACAGAGTACTGACAGATATTCTAGAAAGACTCAGAAGTGATCACAGCTTCAAGAACAACAGAAAGAGGCCACCAAACAGACCAAGTAATTAAAAAGAGAGGAAAAAGTATGGAACCCACAACAGGAAAATAACATGACAGATAAGTCAAAACATATCAGTTATAAACATCAAAGTAAACAGCCTCAATTCACCAATCAAAAGAAACAGACTAGCGGAGTGGATTAAGAAATAAAATCCAACAATATGCTTCATATAAGAAACACATTTAACTCAAAAGGAAATTCACAGACGAAAAGTCAAAGGATGAAAAACAACCCTCCATGCAACAGGAAATCAGAAAAATGCAGACGTAGCTACCCTGGTTGCTAACAATATCAACTTCAAACCAAAAATCATCTAAAAAGATAAAGAAGATCACTACATACTTGTTAAGGGAAAACTGCAAGAGGAAGATATGACAATAATAAATATATATGCACCCAATGTAGGAGCACCTTCCTACATAAGACAAATTTTAACAGACATGAAAAATCAAATGAGCAGTAATACAATAGTAATAGAGGGCTTTAACATACCACTGTTACAAAGAGATAGAACAACTAGGCAAAAAATCAGCAAAAAAATAACAGAACTAAACCGAACTTGCAAAGAAATTGACTTGGTAGACCATTGCAGAGTGTTTCACCCAGAAACAACAGAATACACATTCTTCTCAGTGGCACATGGGACATTCTCCAAAATAGACCACATAATAGCAGCATTCTTAAGTAAATGCAAAGCAGTTGAAATTATCCCACGCATACTATCTGATCACAATGCAATAAAACTGAAAATAATTGACAAAAAAACTACAAAAACACCATAAACACATTGAAAATAAATAACAGCCTCCTAAAAAGAAAATAGTGGGTCACAGATTAAATTAAAGAAGAAATTAAAAAATATTTTCAATTAAATGAAAATGCAGACAAAATTTGCTGAAACCTATGGGATGAAATGAAAGCTATCTTAAGAAAAAAATTTAGTGATAAGTTCACACATTAGGAAAACAAAACAAGCACAAATAAATGATCTTATGCTGCATCTCAAGCTTCTAAAGCAAGTCAAGCTCAAAGTCCAGAGAAGGCAGGAAATTATACAGATTAGAGCAGAAATTAATGCATTGGAGATGAAGAAAACAATACAAAGAATAAATGAATCAAAGAGTTGGTTCTTTGAAAGCACAAGTAAAATTGATAAACTCCTAAGCAACATAATAAAAAAAAAGAAAGAAAGAAAACACCCAAATTCATGCAATAAAGAATGAAAAGGGCAAAATTACTGCAGACCCTAGAGAAATTCAGAAGATCATCAGTACCTGTTTCCAAAATTTTTACTCTCACGGGATGGAAAACACAGAGGAAATAGACACTTTCCTGGATACATATGAAATGCCAAAGCTGAGTCAAGAAGATATACAAACTCTGAATAACCCAGAGTTATTACAAGAAACAAAATTGAAAATGTAATTTAAAAAAAAAACTGTCTACAAAGAAAAGCCCATGTCCCAATGAATTCACAGCAGAATTCCACAAGAGAAGATTTAATGTTAACTTGTCTCAAACTCTTCCATGAAATTAAAAGGAAAGAAATTATCCCAAACTCATTCCTAAACCAGAAAAAGATCCAACCAAGAAAAGAGAACTACAGCCCAATCTCTCTAATGAATATAGATGCAAAAATCCTCAATAAAATACTGAGGAAATCATCAAGAGGATTATACATCATGACCAAGTGGGATTCATTCCAGGAATGTAGAGATGGTTTGAAATATGCAAATGCATACATGTAATACATTTATACATTAATAGAATCAAAAACAAAACATTATCATTTTAATAGATGCAGAAAAAGCTTTTGACAAAGTCTAACACCCGTTCATGATTAAAAAAAAAAACCCTACATAGAATTGAAGTAGATGGTCTATAACTCAACTTGATTAAAGCCATCTATAAGAAACTAACAGCCAACATCACACTAAATGGGCAAAAACTGAAGGGCTTCACTTTAAAATTGGGAACAAAACAAGGATGCTCACTGTCTCCACTCCTATTCAATATAGTTCTGGAAGCATTAGCCAGAAAAATTAGACAAGAGAGAGAAATAAAAGGAACAAGGATTGGAGAAGAATGAGTGAAATTGTCATTATTTGCAGATAACATGATACTCTCACATAGAGGACTCCAAAAACTCCACCAAGAGTCTTGTAGATTTGGAGCAGTGAGGTAATTCAGCACACTAAAGCACCTGGTTAGGTAAGCTTAGGCAAGCTCTGAGACTGCAGTTTGATCCCTGGCACCACATGCCATGCCTGTTCGGCAGGGCAGGCTGAGCCAGCCAGAATCCAGATGTGGTGGCACACACCTGTAAACCCAGCTTTGAGGATGCTGAGACCCTGTAACAACAAATCATCAAATACATTTTTTAAAAATTGTTCTAGATTTAATCATCAAATTCAACAACATAGCAGGATATAAAGTCAACCCCAAAAAATCAGTAGCATTTTTGTACACAAACAATGAATATACTGACAGGAGGTATAGCTTCTGACTTTAAATTATGCTATAAAGCCACTGTGATAAAATCAGCATGGTACTGGCATAGAGACAGACCTGAGGATCAATGGAATAGATTAGAAAATGTAGACACAGCTGCAAACACACTCAGCCACCTTATCTTTGATAAAGGGGCCAAACCTGTTTGTTCATTGGAAGAAAGGTAATCTCTTTAATAAATGGTGCTAGAAAAACTGGCTTTCCACATGCCAACTAGACCCATGCCTATCACCATGCACAAAGCTACAGTCAAAATAGATCAAAGATTTAAATATTAAAAGAAACAGTAAATCTTCTAGAGGAAAATGTATGTAGAAATCTTAAAGAAATAGGGGTAGGTAGAGAGTCCATTAACAAAAACCAAACTGCATGGGAAATACTTCCAAGAATCAACAACTGGGATCTCATCTTTTGGAAAAGTTTCTGCATTTCAAAGCAAATCTCCAACACAGTACAAAGAAAACCCACAAACTGGGAAAAAGTTATAGCCATCTATCCCTCCAACAAAGGTGTTCTATCCAGAACATATAAAGAATTTTTAAAAATCAGGCTCCTCAAATTCAAATAATCCAAAAGTTGGCATCTGAGATGGACATACACTTCTCAGTGAAAGAAATACAAATGGCAAGTAAATATATGAAAAGAGGTTCATTATTGGTCATTCAAGAAATGCAAATTAAAACAACATTGAGATTCCATTCCAGAAAGAATGGCTAATACAAAGAAGTCAGCCAATAACAAATGCTGGAGAGGCTGTGAAGAAAAAGGAACCTGGTACAAACACTATGGAAATCAGTGTGGATATATTCTTAAAAACCTAGGATTAGAAGTCCCATTCTAGCCAGCTATTCCCTTCCTGGGTATTTTTCCAGAGCTGCAAACCTCAAACCACACTGATATATGTGCACTGTGCTTATAGCAGTGCAATTTGTCATAGCTAAATTCAGGAAACAACTCAGATGCCCATCAGCTGAAGGGAGTGGATAAAGAAGATGTAGTATTTTTACATAATGGAGTATTGTTCAGCAACAAAACAGGACAAATGTGTCTTTGGTCAGTAAATGAATGCAACTAGAGAACATACTCTTAAGTGAAATAAATCAGACCTGCATGTGCAGACATTGTATTGTCCCCTTAGTGTGAGAACCTGAAAGAGAAAAATGAAATCCGAAGTGTAAAATATATACTGGGAAAAGGGAATTAACTCATGCAAAAGGAAAGATTTACTGGGTTGAGGAAAAGGACAGGAGAGCAAGTGGGAGAAAGAGATTTATCTATGTATATAGCATGATGGTTTGGACAACAACACTATGCACTTCTGCTGATGAATGAAGAAGCAGTTAATGCTTTTCTAATTGTTCATACATTTTCTCTTCTTAATTTCTTGTATATTTCATTCTTTTTTCTTCTAATTTTACATGCATATATCTGCTAATATGAATAACTGGTTGGAAGATAACACTATGTATTACAACAAATACTGTGAAATTCATTTCACTTTGTTAGGTGAAATCCTGTATCACCTGTAATTTTTTGTTTTAATTCTAATTTTCACTCTCTAAAAAATAAAAAATTAAATTAAGAAAACATTTTCAAATATGATTAAGTATATTCATTTATGTCACTCTCATTAAATATTATTATAAGAAAATAACCAAAAATATTTTAAACCATTCATATCTAAATTAAAAATGATTTTAAATATTTATTTTATTCTCAGCTTATCTTTTTAAAAATATGTACTTTGGTATGCTTTATAATCTAACATAGTAGAACAGTAATACTACAAGTAATTAATAGAAAATAAATATATTGGAAACAAAAGCTCAAATAATTTGAGTAGGCAAAGCAGAGAGCACTTGGAAGCTTAAGTTCAGGTTTCTGTCTGACAGTTCCTCTTCATCCAGACAGGTCTTTTTCTGCCTGTTTCCTACTCCCTACACAAGCATCACCACCACCAGGCTTTGACCAAGTATCTCCTCACATACCAAGCTCTCTTACACCTCTAGGATTTACCCTGTAATATTTTGTCCTTTCACCAGTGATTGAACTCAGGTAATTGCACTTGCCAGGGAAGCGCTTATTCCACTGAGCCATCTCTCCAGACCCTGTCTTCTCTGGCTATTGCAGAATTCCCTCTCCTCCTCTAAGACCTAGAGCAAATGTCACCTTGCCTTTAGATATTTGATCCACTCTCCTAAACGTGTCAGCTAAAAGACACAATTTGTTGGGAAACATAAAAGGGGAATAGTGTGATTTTAAATCTCAGTTCTACCACGAATATAGGTCTGAGGAAGTTACTAAAATTTTTAGATTTCATTTTTTCATCCAATAAATGGAGATTCTACATTTCATGGTAATAAGGGTCTACAGACTTTTTCTATAAAAGGTCAGGTAAGAAATAAATATGTTGGCCTTTACAAGCAAAATAGTTTCTCTTGTAACTAAACTGTGGCATTGTAGTACAAACACAAACAAATTGACAGGTCCAAGTTCTGGAACATAAAACTGTAATGATAAGAGTTGATATGCCAGATTTAAAGTGTGTACAGTTATTTGCCAAATGCTGATTATAGAATTATGATAAAAACTGAAATAAACTGCACATAGTAGAACCCAGTGTAGAGAGAGTACTTAGTATATTATATGCTAATTATAGAGAAGCATCAGAATAAAACTACAAACATGATCCACTACAGTTATAGCATGGGAAATAGGACAGTATTTTTTTTTTCCAGTACCAGGGATCAAACTCAGGACCTTGCATTTGCCAGGCAGTTGCTTATGCAGCTGAGCTATCTCCCTGGCTAGCATGGGAAACAGATGGTAAATAATAGCATAAATTATGTAAATAAACCTACCCCACACTCTACTTTCCACTCTGTGTCAGAGTTAAATTAATCGCTGTCATCACTGATCCATGTGCCTGTCTTTCGTTGTCTTCTTTTATTTGTGATGGGTTCTGTTATGGCTTCTATCTAGTTGTCACCATCCCCACATGGGGTCACAGGTGTTTTTCAGAGCTGGCTGGATCTGAGGTAAGTGATACTGAGATTAAGGACATGTTAGGGTTAAGGATGCAAAGCTAAGGTTGGGGGTGCCACCCATTAGGTGTGAGTGCTACTAGCCTTGAGAGGAAGACTGGATAGAATATAAGGGACACAAAGCTTACTGCTTGCTACTTTGCTTTTTTGCTGCTTTCTGCTTACCCTGCTATGCCATGAACTATTTGTCCTCTACAATGCCCCTCTGCTGTGTCGCCCTGCCTTGGAACCTGATAACAATGGACTGAAACTTCTACAGACTGCGAGCCAAAAATAAACCTTTCCTCCTTTAATTTTGGTTTTCAGGTACTTTTCTCAGCCATGAGAGAAAAGTAACTAAGACAGGTTCTTTGACAAAAAAAATAGATTAAAAAAGTAATATACTCAAAAGAAATGACACTGCAACCTCGAACGTTACCTAAGCAAAAGGAAGAGGAGAGAAGCTGGTCCTAGGGTAAGAAACCATCCCTACAAAGCCTCAAAAGAACAGTTTTCTGGCTTTGCAAAACCAAAGGAATTGCAGATTGAGGTTCAGGGGAGACTAAGTACCTTGATAGGAGGTAGTGGGGACTTTTGAGGTATATAAAGGATTTCAGCTTTGATTCTAAATTAAAAGGAAGTGAATGGTCTTCAGTTATATCATTTGCATATACATGGAGAAGTTAATGTGATCTATTTTTATATAATTATTATTTAGAAAGTAGCAAAAATGTTTCATGAGCCCTTTGTGTTTTGAACTTTGTGTGAACCACAAATGTTTTGTGAACTAATACTTCTACCACAGCTGAATGGTCCAAGAATAGTCCAGGTTTTTGCATCCAATGAGCAAAGAATTGTCAAGCATCTACCCAGTGGTAGGCAGCAAACAGCTACATCCACAACAAACTTGTGCCATCCCATTCCTTCTGGTCTCAGGCCTGATGCAGGGCACTCAGAATGTTTCTTCAGCCTAGGAATAAAGTGTGTGACAAAATGGGGCACAGGACATTCTTGCTCCTTCTGAGCAAGACCCAGCATAGCATCATCTTTGGGGACCATGCATCTCGAGCACAATGGCGACTCATGGGCTCCAGGACTGGCATCAGAAGGCCTGGCCCAAGGACCACATGGGCTCCATGAGGCTCCATTCTCTCCCTCACAAAACTATGCTTTTACAGATATAATTGTTGAGGCCTTGAAAAGGAGGTAGAGCACAAATGAAATGCAAGTCATAGAACTGGTTGGCAGTACCAGGATAGTTCCCTTTTGTTAACAGGAAAAGACAAATGCTGGAGTTAATGGGTAGAAGAATCAGAAGCATTGAAAAAGAAGATGAAAGGAGAAAGACAAGAAAGGGAGACCCAAAAGACAGGGACGATGCTTTGTGTATGTAAGTTCTATGTGGGGAGAATCACCAGGGGGACTAGACAATCATATACAATGCCAAGAAACAAAAACCAAAGAAGAGACAGAATAGCAACTGAAAGGTACAGATGAAGATGGACAGAGAGAACCTGAGGGAGACAGACTAAACTCAATAGGTTTCTGAAGTGTATTTATCAAGACAAATTGCTTTTGTCACATCCTGCTGTTTTTAAACATGAGTAAGTTGTTGCCTGCTATCACTGACCTTTAAAATTCTGATTAGCTGCTCAGCAATTAACCAGTATTCCCTAGACAGCCTTAACTCTGCACTAGGAGATAGCCACAACAGGTCCCTCGGGTGGGGAAAGTGGGAAAGCTGACCTGCAGAGAAGAAAATTACCATGCAGACTACCAAACTATGGCACTTCATAGAGTTCCTGCCTATGGTCCTTAAAAAAATAATAATTGTGCCACAAATGTTTTAAATTTAAAAAGTGCTATCATTTCCAACACAGCAACTGTGTCCCCCACTTGCTGTGCTATAAACTTAGACAGTGTTGGGTTTGCTTACACATCAAACATTACATGGACTACAAGATACACAGGTGTGGCTGACACCTGGCCCTGACCTGAAACAAACTTATTCTCACTTATATTCTCTCCTAGAAATCAGGAGGAGGCTTCTCTTTTGCTGGACACTAGCCACTTTGAGCACATTTGTTCTTCTGGGCCTTTGTTTAAGAACACCTTTTATGTGTCTGGTTTCAGGCAATAAGATCAGTTGATGATTTCTCTATAATAAAGCTAAGATCAGGGCAGCCCTTTCAGGCACAATTTGCAGGTTCTACCCTCAAAATAAGATGAATTTGAAGTAAAGAGCATAGATGTACACAAAAACTTCAGTGCAAGGGCTATCATGGAAATCTTAAATCACTCAGCACTCCTTGTAGCTCTAGTATATGAAAGATACCATGCCCTGGGCCTATCAATCACTACGCTCCTCCTTTCTCAGAGAGTGAAACACTGTTCCAAGTGATAAGGAAGAAGAACTCCAGAGTAGTAATCCAAAAGTAATCTATGTGTGGAGTCAGCCAGAATTGTCTTTGTCGACAGAGGTGCACCATAGTGATACTTAAAAGACTTTAAGGGAAAAAAAGGTAGAATAAAATAAAATTGCAATCAATATTTGTTCAGGTTGAACAACAATGTTAGTACAAGAGCTCTGTAACTATGACATCTCTGGGATGAACCTCATAGAACACTATAAAAACTGAACAGAATGTGGGTCCAGGTGAGAATTACATCAACTTTAATTGATACAGGAACACCAAGCAAAGCTACTGCCACTGTTTATAGACAGTCTTTTAAAACAGCAAGGCCAAGTGTGTGTTATTACTAACTCCTTAAATGCAGCTCCAATCAGCATTCAGTCAGGAAGCTCCATTCAACATTCAACAAAAAGAAATTTTTAAGATTCTTTCTGATCAGTATCTCGTGTTCTGGAAAACAAATTAAAATCCCATTCTTGCCTTCACTTTCCACCCCACTGTAGGAGTGAGGATGGAAATGGGCTTATGTGCTTGAGAGCTGAGTTTGGCAAAGTCAGGTTGAGTCACTGATGCTCAGTTCCAGAAAAAAAGCAGTTATTCAGCAAGCACAAAGTCTCAGAAACCACAGCACATTTCCTGGTCCTCTTTACCTAGTTTCCTCAGGCAGTGAAGCTGTGACTCAAGTTGTTAGATATAGGGATAAAAATGACAGTAAAGGGACTGGGGAGATAGCTCAGCAGTCTAAGCACCTGCCTGGCAGGCTCAAGGACCTGGATGTGATCCCCAGCACCACATGCCACTCTGGCCCTACCCCTGGGCACACTGAGCTGGGCAGCAAGACCAGATGTGGTAGTGCACACCTGTAATCTCAGTGCTGGGGAAGCTGAGATAGGATTACTATGAAGCTGAGCTACATAGTGAGACCCTGTACCAAAGAGAGAGAGAGAGACAGAGAGAGACAGAGAGAGAGACAGAGACAGAGACAGAGAAACAGAAAGAGAGAGGGAGGGAGGGAGGGAAGGAAGGAAGGAAGGAAGGAAGGAAGGAAGGAAGGAAGGAAGGAAGGAAGGAAGGAAGGAAGGAAGGAAAGAAGAACAAGTTAGGCCCTTCAGACCTTACAAGGGAATGATGTATATATGGAGATAGGCACAGTTTTTCTTACACAGAATATGGGAGACATCCATCTAGTTTCCATGGTGGGGAGTGGTGGTAAAAAGGACAACTGGATGAGTTATTCCTGGTCTGGCCATAAGTGAAAGGGAGATTACAAAAATAAGTGATGTCACAAGGCTCCTTCCCTCTACTCTGGGAAGCAAGGAGGTTTTCACATTAGGTCCCTTACTCCCTGTGGCAACAAATATGCTGTGGCCAGTATGTCACTCTGCAGCTGGCACAGAATGGGAAACTTGGGCTTGGAGAGTTCGAACAGCTTAGGTGAGATGTGCTTCAAAGGAAGAGATGGCAGGTCAGAGTGCAGATGATTCCAAAACCATATGTCTTCACTTGTATCTATATTACCACACAAGCTCTTACTAGTGAGGGAGCAACACACTTACTAGAGTTCAACTGATTACTAAAATGTTGAACATGACAGCCAATGTGTCTTCTGATCACCAAGAAAGGTCAGATTCTGTTATAATGGAGAATGGAGAATTGCTTTGTTTTTTTTTTCCATTTTGCAGAAAATATACTATGTGGGCCATCTAAACTAATTTAATGTGTGTTAAATTCTTTTGTAAGTCACTGACCTAAAAGAATCTCAGGTCGATGCATAATAGGTTTAGCCTAGAAGTTGTCTTGACTGAAATTTCCTTTGCAAGAAATAACCTGAACACAGAAGTTTCTTTAAGTGAAAGCCACACTGTTAATGGTTTTATGAGGTCTCTAAAAATGGTCAAGTTGACTTAGAAGATAAATATTTCCCAGATAGATGTCCTTGGCAATGTACAGCTCCTTATTGGAAATGAGACACAGCAGGAAGCATAAAAACGCAATTTGGGGGAACATAACTTATTTAATTGACAAGACCAACTTATTAGGGATAATTTAGGTAATGTGTTTTCAGGTAGCCACACCCCATTATACTTATTACCGAACAGATTGTTACAGTTACTAGACAAACCACCAAGGGAAAAAAAGAAACAAGTCTCTATACTCTCCCAGAACCTGCCATAACCTTAGCTTTAACCACCCAAGTATATGGTTTCTGTTC
This sequence comes from Ctenomys sociabilis, assembly GCA_004027165.1. Taxonomy (NCBI): domain Eukaryota; kingdom Metazoa; phylum Chordata; class Mammalia; order Rodentia; family Ctenomyidae; genus Ctenomys; species Ctenomys sociabilis. The sequence goes on along the minus strand of PVKA01006742.1, from coordinate 26,371 downwards.
ACAATTACAGACTCTTGGAAACACTCATGTATTCCACATCTATGTTTCTAGGAAGGAAAAACCTCTTCTTAAATTGATTTGCCCTTTGTCACTGTCACAGATATATTTTCCCTGTTTTGACAGGTAGTTGTAATTCTATTAGCAGCCCATCGACTTCCCTGTGAAATCGATCTGCGTTGGGCTGGCTGGGTCTTCTTAAACTGGCTGATTTATTGCTTCTGCATGTTTTTAGGAAGGAAAAGCTCATGCAAGCTCACAACTGAGCAAGAGTGGTAAGTGGGAGAGGGTGAAGAAGAAGAAGAAATGAAACACTCCCCTGTCACCAAGGAGTATAAAGTACCTAAACAATGTTTGAAAGTGAGTTATTTTTAACCTCACTGCTAGGTCTCTCCTTAGGAAGTGAGTTGCGGCCTTTTGGCATTAGCCTGCCCAGATGCCTGCTAATGTCCACAGGAATAGGTGACTGTCAAGTTTCCTTATTAATTTATCTTGCTGTGCTGAGGACAAACTAAAAGAACTCACAGGCTCCCTATGTCCTCAGTGCAATCTATCACATTTGCCTACATTTGCTCTTGTAGATCACATGTTACAGTCACCAGAATACAAGTAGTTGCCTCTAGCTACCTGTTTCTCTTTATTGTCTCACCCACTGAAAGGAGAGTACCTAAGCCAATTTGCAGGAGACCACAGTTTGCTAGAGGTCAGAGACAGAAATCACTGCTGTATTTTGTTTAAAAAACCATATCAGGAAAGAGAAAAAGGAAAATAAGAGCAGGGAAAGGGAACTTTAAATAAACATCCTGCTTGGTCTGAAAGTTCTAAACCAAAACTTAAAATGGTAGCAGGCAAAGCTACATTATAACAGTTTGTGTGAAAATTTGGAAATCCAAAAACAAGTTAATTTTTCAGGTGCTAGTGGACAACTCATGGTGCCCCTGTATACTATTCAAATAAAAAAAATGACTCCAACTTTAACTTCATAGATAAAAATATGCATACTAACAATATGAATATTAACATTTCACAAGTATCATTTGTAAATTAATTATTGATTAATGGGGTGTAGAAGTTAATTCTAAGCACAGATGTTACAAGGAAAAATGACTAAGTAGAGAAACTTTACTTATGCACAGCATCTCCTTTTATATAACCTCTGTATGTTCAGGGGCTTCCAGGAAGATATCTAATTCAACCATAACCTCTACAATAACCCTGAAGCTTTTACCATCTTTTCTGCTCAAAGCTTTTCAGATGTTAGGCCATCAAGATGATATCAGATTTATATACATGATGAACTAATCAGATTTAATGTACAAGCTCATAAGATTTTGCATTTTAACAGACATAATATCTTAACACAAAATAGAAGTTTTACACATATAATACCTAAACCAAAATAATACTTTAATCCAAAACAGAGATTAATGATGAGAGCCCTGGAGACTGGTAAAGACAGGTTGGCTGATAGAGGATCAGCAGGTGGATTTTTTGACAACCCCCCAATAATATAATGATGCTAGTTCTAAACCACAAGCAATAATTCCTTTTTCCTAGAGAGCCCTGTGGAAACTGACAGTCCTATACTGTGCTATGCTATGTTAATTTAGTTAATCTAGGAGCTCTTCAGATTTCAGATCAAAGTTTTTCAAAACGGAAACTGAAGCATGACCCTAAAAACAACAGTAAAGCAACAGCTCTTAGTTTGGGAAGGTGGTCACAGTCTGACATTGTAACAAACAGATTCAGGCATGACTGCTTGCCTCCATTCTCCTCTACTTTCTGAAAGTTCCCCTTCTCAATTTTTGGCCCTGCTGACCAAGTGGCCAGGGCACTCCTCACCTGTGGCCTGGCAGTGACAAAAGCCACATGCAGGCTTCACCTGCCCAATGCGAGGCCAACATTGGTGGCCTAGGCTTCTCAGAATAGGCAACACAGTCTTCTCAGCACACTCTGACTTCCGCTCCTTTGCCAGCCCTTCAACCACAGTGATTCCCTTCCAGATCCTCCAACTCCTTCTCCATTTCTTGCTTTTATAGTTCTACACTGGGATAGTCCACTCCCAGTTCTCATAATTCTTGTAGTATCCCTGCTTCCGGACTCCTACCTCATACTGTCACCTCCAGTATACCTTAACACAGGCCATATTCTGGGCACACAAAACTGTGCACAGGCACATGAGTCACAGCTACCAGTCATTGCCTTTTACTAGGCACCATAATTAAAACTCAAACCTACATTACCTGGCTAGCCTCTGCTTTTTATTTTTTTTATTTTTTTTTCTCATGCAAAAGCAAGGGGATTTTATTTTAGAAGCTGTGCCGGCACAGGGTCACCAGGCAACTGGGCCATGGCGACCCCGATAGCCTCTGCTTTTTATTGCATGCATCAGGTGTAATTTATAAATTCATTTTAAAAATTGTTAACTATGTTCAAAGTTGAATCTGGTTTGTAATATGTGTTTCTATGCATCCAGGAAACTAATGAGGTTACAAACTCAAGTGTGAAAACACAAATCACTGATGAAACAATTACCAACAGCCACTTTGAAACCCCAAGCAAGTAAAATGACATTATACCCTACATCTTCTTGATATGGATACTAGGTTATATTTATATTTTCTGTGAAATATCAATTATTACTCCTATCTTGCAGATTGAAACACTCTAGATCTCAGGATACAGTATGCTGAGGACAATGCAGACCCCCAAGATGTGTCCCACCTAAAATGTTTTTAACTTAATTATTAAGCACAAGTGAACTATTGGAAAGGTCTGATCACATCCCAACTGAAACCAATATTTAACTTATGGCCCCTAGGTATCGTGATAATAGGTTTGAATTAATTATATTGATACTGATGCTGATAGGATTAACTTGTGAGCTGTTCAAATCTAATTCCACTAAAATCATGTCTTGAAACTCAAGTCTCATATAAGTGGATTAGTCTGCTACAGCTGCCATAATAAAATACTACATGCCAGGTGTTTTAAACCACAGAAATTTATTTCATCACAATTCTGGAGGCTGAAAGTCCAAGATCCATGTGGAATCAGTACTGTTTTCTGGTAAGCCCTCTGTCCTTGATTTATACATGAAGTCTTTCTTACTGCATCTTCCTTGCATGATCTTTTCTCTGTATATGGCTATTTCTAGTCTTTTATGAGTCAAGTTCTGTTAGATTGGAGGTCTACCCTTTGGCTTCACTCAGCCTTAACTACTTATTTAAAAACCCTACCTCCAAATACAATGGCATTAGAGATTTAGCATATAAATTGCGCCAGGAAGAGGTAAAATTCAACCCATAGCAATAAGAAATAGTGAAAATACCAAAAACAAAGCAAAAAAAAAAAAAAAAAAAAAAAAAAAAAAAAAAAAAAAAAAAAAAAAAAAAAAAAAAAAAAAAAAAAAAAAAAAAAAAAAAAAAAAAAAAAAAAAAACCTTGTCTGAGATTGTTCAAGTGTCAGATTGTATCTGCAAAAGCAAAATTACATCAGAATATTCTGACTTTTAATTTGCTTTAAGCTAAAGAAACATGAGTAATATTTGAAAAAATGTCGGTCTGGAAGATTTTAACATTACAAACCATATAATGGACACTTGGTTGATTTCTGCCATAAAATTTCATCATAAAGTCACACCTGCACACTAAAAAAATATTTTTGCTAGTTTCAGTCTCTTCCCCTCAAAACAGCCACTCCTGCCAAAGGACATTCGGTTCAATGTCTGTGACTATCAGTTATTAGAGCTTGTCAGCAGTCAGAAATCATTCAAATATACTTCCTGAATCCTTCCAAAGCTATAAATAAAAATTGTACACTAGCACCTACTGAACAAAAGGACTTGGGCTTAAGTGACAGCAGTCAGGATTTGGGTTGGATAGAAATAAATATTTTGTGATGAGAGAAGTTAAGACATTGGAAAGGGTTATATTGAGAGAGACTAGAACCTTCCCTCTCTGAAAACCAGTTTATTTTTTTTCTCCAGTATCTCAAAATCAAAGGTTCAGGTAACTGTACAAACTTCTACATAACGTAGAAAAAAAAATAGTATCCATTTATTGTTATTGTCTTAGTTATCTCTGTTTTGTTGAAAAAAATAACTGACAAAATAAAGGGGAAAAATATTATTTATCTCAGTTTGTAAAGGTTTCAGACCATAATTGGCTATCTTCCAAGGCAGGGTGATATAGCAGCCCAGCACTGCAGAGGAGAAATGGTTCATAGTGAGCAGAAGACAGCAAAGAGAGTATGAAATGAGCCAAGCCTTTCTGTCCCTCATATTTTATCCAGGCTATGAGGATAAAGGAGCTGCCAAACCAGTCCTTGGATTGATTTAATAATCACCCCCCCCCCCCGAGTCCTAGCACTCTCAATCCTAGCATTGCACCATGAATCAGTCACATACTCTAGATTCAACCACCTCAGAAAAAGCTCCACCTATGATCACATGAGGCTTTAGGGGAATATCTAGACACAAGCTATAAGAATGATGAAATCCTACTACTCAAGTTATCAATCTTCACTTCCATTCTCCATTGAAAATTGAGGTCTTTCACATCTTTATTGCCATGTTTCTATTAATAAAAGTTACACATGGATATTGTCTCAGTCATTCTTCTCTTGTTGCTGGGACAAATACCTGACACTTGAAATGAAGGAAGGCAACATTTACTTTGTTCACAGTTGCTGGAGGTTTCAGTCCATACTCAGCTGGTTCCATGGCAGACTGGCACATGGCAGAGGGCAGGAGTTCATGGCGGCAGAAAATAGCAAAACAGCAGGAGCAAAAGAGAGGAGTAACAGCAACAATGGCAACAGAGAACAAGTCTATCTCCGTAAGTTGCACTCAAGCTATCCACCCCTATCTGAGGGCAGTACTCATACCCATAATCCCAGTGGATCATGAGTTAATCATGAATTCTAGAAGTCTGCCCTATGACTGCATGAGGCTTTGGGGGAACAACTAAACACAAATCATAACAGATGTCATTAACAAATTTGGTAACAGAAAGTGAAGAATAGTACAAGAATCTCTGAGTTCCACTTCTAACATCATTCTATACACTGTGTAGTCTTAGGGGAAAAATTCAAGTACTCTGAGATTCAAAGTCATTTTGAGAAAAAGGTAATTTCTTTCCTATCAACATCATTGGGCTATTGTAAGAATCAGACACAATAATAACTGTGAAATTGCTATCTCAATTCTAAAACATGAACTGTGTGATGACATTATCATTCTGTGTTTCATGGGTAAAAGAGTTACATTCAAATCAGGGAGCGTGTTGCATCATGGGGTGGAGCCACTTGTGAAGTGGAGGTGGAGGAGGGTCCCACTAGGAGCCGGGGAAGAGCACAATGAAGGTGGCTAGAGCTGTTCCAGGCCTCATGGTCCCAAGAGCATCTAGAGCGAATGGCAGCACCAAAGCACTGGGTGCTAGATAAACTAACCAGCATGTCTGCTCCTCATCCATCCAAGCTGAGAGAATGTCTGCTTCTCATCAACTTCCTAAGGAGCAGACTCAAGTACACCCTGGCAAATGAAGTAAAGAAGATGTGCATGCAGCGCTTCATTGAAATCGACTACAGAGCCCGGACTGACATAACCCATCCTGCTGGCTTTATGGATGTCATTAGCACTGACCAACAGGAGAGTGTTTCTGTCTGATGTAGAACACCCAGGGTCACTTTTCTGTTCATGGTAGTACACCTGAGAAAGCCAAGTACAAGTTGTGCAAAGTGGAAGAACTTTGTGGGCACAAAAGGGATCCTTCATTTGGTGACCCATGATGCTTGCACCATTTGCCACTGACCCCCTCATCACAGTCAGTGACACCATCTAGATGGGTTTGATGTCTGGCAAGATCACCATTTTCATCAAGTTCAACAATGGTAGCCTGGATATGGTGGCCAGAGGTGAAAACTTGGGAAGAACTACATGATTGCCAACAGAGAGAAGCACCCTGGCTCTTCTGATGTGGTCCAAGGGCAAGATACCAAGGGCAACAGATTTTCTACCCTGCTCTCCAGCACTTTTGTCATTGGCAAAGGTAGAAAGCTATGGATTTCACTTCCACAAGGAAAAGGAATCAGCCTCACCATGGCTGAAGAGAGAGATAAGAGGCTGGCAGCCACTAGAGCAGTGGCTGAAATGGTCTCCAGGTGACATGTTGGAAAGGTCTCTGTGCTTAAAGATAATAGAGCATGATTTAAATAAATAAGAGAAAAGCAAAATTCTGTCAGTTAATAGGAACATATAGTACAGATGCCAGGAAAATGGAGGAAACAAGATGCAGCAGCAACAGAAATCAACTCAAGTCTGCACCCGTGCTTTCTGTGAGCATATGGAAACCTCAGAGCTTCTGACATGTTCATATCTTCTGGGCCTCCTGTGCTTTAGCGGACAGTTCTTCCCCTCTGTTTTTCAGTCCTTCCCATGGTTTTCCACCACTTTGGCTACAGCGAGAATTGCTGTGTTAAAGCTTGCTGACACCCAGCTCTCAAGGATCTAGAGACTAACTTTCAGAACACAAAATATGAATCATGATTCTCCTTAGGATGCTGTTTTAGGTCCATGAGGATTTAAATTTAAATTTGTAATGTAGGCTGGCCTGACTTTGCTCTGTGGTACATGATTAATTTGGGAGACTAAATATTTTGAGACGATGACATATAATAAACTTTCTTACAAATAGAAGATAATAAAAAATCTAGAGACACTACAGAAATCATACAAAAATTCATATAGAACACAGTAATTCTGCAAAACGTTTGTCATAATTAAAATTTTTTCAAGATGTCTTAAAATATGAAATTATTAACTAATAATTACAATTATTAATGACAGATATAAAGAAAGGATAATGAGTAGTAAATAATATCTCTTTTATTTTGAAACCAAATGTAAAGAAATAAATTGCAAAGTCAAAAGGGACATTAAATGTCAAAACTCATCTTATTATTACCTAAGGGGATAAGTTCTTTGCAATCAATTTTGTGTCTTTTTTTTAGAGTCATAAAATTGAATTTCAAACTTAGACCTGCAAAACAATTTATAACTTGAAATTTAACTGAATTTCCACCATAGTTAGAAATAGCATTGCTAAGACTGAAATCATTGTTATAACGTAGACAGTTCAGTTCCTACATGAATAATGTCTTTCTTTTCGTGTTTTCAGAAGTGTGAGGCCCACCTTCTTCTAGCTGGGTTCTTTTTTCTCCTTCTTTCTTTTTTATTATGGATATTAATACATATTAATAATGGGTTTCATTGTTACATTTCCACACACACATATAACTTGCTTTAATCACACCCTTTCTGGTTCTATTTTCTCCCCCAATCCCTTCCACCTTCCATAACAGGTTCCTTCTACATTCATGTCATCTTCCCCAGCCCCAGTTTCACATGAGAAAATATGTAGTGTTCGTCTTTCTGAGATTGGCTTCTTTTGTTTAACAGAATGATCACATTCATACAATTTTCTGGAAAAGGCATTTCTTTCTTTGTGACTCAGTAACATTCCACTGTATACAAAGGCATATTTTCTTTTTCCATTCTTCCACTGATAAGTATCAGGGCTGATAACCTGGCAATTATAGTCTCAGGATAAACTTTTGTAGGCATCCCTTTCATATGCTGACTTCAATTCTTTCAAATATACTCATCTGAGGGGTAGAGCTGATGTATGCATACTTCAGTAGCTGTATTTATATATACCGTATATAGTTGAGTAGTTGTAGTTTTAGTTTTTTGATAAACTGCCACACTGTTTTCCATAGTGACCATACTAATTTGCATTCCTACCAACAGTGTTCCTGTGTTCCTTTTGCCTCACATCCTTACCAACATTTGTTTTTTGTTTTCCCAACAGTAGCCACTCTTACTGAAACTGAATCTCAAAGTGGTTTTCATTTATATTTATCTGATAGCTAAAAATAATAAGCCTTGTTTTCCATGTTATTGGTCACTTGTACTCCTCTTGAAAAATGTCTGTTCAGCTCTTTTGCCCACTTATTGATCAGATTACTTGTACTTTTGATGCTAGCTTTTCTGAGTTCTTTATATAATCTGAATATTGATCCACTGTTACAAGGGCAGCTGACAAGGAGTTTTCTCCCATCTCATATGCTGTCTCTTCATTCTGTTGATTATCTCTTTGGCTGTCCATGCACAATTTTTAATGGATATACTTAAATTCACAATGCTCAAGTTGTTAGTTGGGTGTAAACATATTATAAAAGCTAATCCTGATTTGTCAACTTGCTTGGTGTGAGAGCTACCAAGGCTTAGGAAAGCATGCTCCTGAATACGACTGGGTAGGGCCTGGGGGTGTGACCTTAGGGACTATATCTTGTTCCTGCCCCTTCTTCTCTGACACACTTGTCCTGTGCTGTGCCTCCCAGACACCATGAAGTGAGCAGCTTTGCTCCCCCATGCCCTTCCTCTATGATGTTTCTACCTTGGAGGTGGCTATCCGTGAGCTACCACCTCTGACAGTGCAACCTAAGTTCTCTCCTAAGTTGCAAGCATCAGCTATTTTGTTCCAGCTTACCAATATGTATATCAAAAAGAATTTGAGAGAATTTTCTACCGAATAGACTACACCCTCTAGTTTCCCATGTCAATTCTTGTATATGCATTTTGACATTTGGTGGGTCATTCAACAGAGCTATGACTTTGTTTTGTTGTTCTTCAATGTTTTGGTTTTTGTGTCCTTTGGGTGCTTCTTATTTTTATATTTAAGGAATCGTTCTGGAGGGGTGTTTTCTGGGTTTGTTTGTGTTTTGAGGTGCTATTTTTTTTTGGAGGGGGATGATTCCAACATTGAGGTTATTGATGGTCTTAATTCTGATTGAGCTCCTTAAAACTAACAAACCAGCATGTTTTTCATCCTATACAGTTTCACACACCATTGGGCTGTGACAAACACAGAAGATGATTCCCACATGGAAATCAGTTGAAAATCAAGTCTATGAATAGCTAAATGTTAAATCCTGCTACATAATACAAATATTTTTAGAAATCAGAGAAAAGGAGAATGCTGAGGACTGGAAAGATTTTCAGGATAATCCTCTCAGACTCAAGTCCTGAAGAAGAATACTCAGGATTCAAGAGAAAGGGTATTGGATTTTCAGGTTGACTAAAGAACATTATTAGATTCTGGGAAGAAACCGGTCAGAATTCTAGACTGCCTGGAGATAAACTATTAGTTTGGGTAGGTAGAAATTAGTTTTGCAAAATCTTTGTAATTTGACCAAGACAAATCAGGTTTGATTGGCAAAAGGAAGATAGAGAATAAAACCTTAACAATAAAGAGAATGTTTAAAGAAGTTTCAGGTGGTAACTACAAACATGGGGATTCAGCGGAACTGAGTTTGAGTGCAGCTGCATAAACATAGTCACAATTGTCAGAATTAGAAAGAAAATGATACAACTGAATAGCTAGAGGGCAGTTCGTTACATTAAAGTCCTCTTTTTGTCAAGTATAGAAATTAGGATTTCAGGGATGATATGATTTGTACAAGTTGATCATCACTCCGGTTAACAACAGACTCAGAACTGAAACCTAGCAAAATTCACTAGAGAAATTCTGAAGAAAGGAATTACAGAACTTGATAACAGGCATGTTTAGCAATAACAATAAAAAAATCAGGAGCTTAAATCTTACCTTTCTGGCTTAGTGCTACAATTTATCATGAGGGAGTTAAAAAAAATCCATTTGGAGAAAGGCTAATGAGTTAGAATTTGATAAAGTTAAATTTCAGGTGATGTAGAATATCTAGGTAGAAACTCCTAAAATAATGAGAAATAAACTGCTCGAAGGTGACAGCACATTTAGGCAGCCTCCCCACACCTCTTTCCTGGACTCCAGTATCAGCACATACCAAGCCTTTCATCTGAGAGCAGCATCTTCAATTTCTGTTGAATAAAACTGAGTTCATTATCTTTATTCTCTAACTGCATTAGTACCACTATCTATACTTTTCATTTTCACTAGACAAATATTTATTATCTCTGAAGTCAGAAAATTGCTACTTACCTTTGATTCCCTCTTAAATATGGCACTGCATCCTGCAGCAACCACATCCCAGATCTTGTTCCCTCAAGGTATATCCATCCTAGAGGAAAGAACAGCTGGGATGAGGGAAAAAAGAAAAGAAAGGAAGGAGGAAGGAAAATGTACACAAGATAGTTAAGATAATTGCACTACTAATGTCTATTAGCTTATTGAAAGGAACAAGTAATGCTTAACATTTTTCACCAATTTTTCATGTTCATAGCTGGTAACTTGAACAACTACTTTAAAGACAACAATATTCAATATGACCACCATGGTTTAATTCATATCATATTGCTTTTTGAAATTCTATATTATTTCCAATGTTTATTTTTTATTCTTTTTAAAATAATATTTCAAAAAGGTATGTTCTACTATGGTCATCCACTAGGAAAATAATTATTGAATTTTTGATATAATTCAGGTATAAAAAATAAGATAAGTAAACAGCTACAATCTTAATTTACTGATAAGAGACATCTGCTATAATAATGTCTGTAAGTATAATATCATGTATGCACCTTGTACGATACCAAGACAGTATGAAAACAGTTTGAAATGTATTAATTTATCGAATCTGTCTTGTTAAGGTGTCTTAAAACTGTCTGATTGATATTTGTACTTCAATAAAATAAAAAATAAATTTAAAAAAAAGGTATGTTCAACCTTACTACTTCTATTTGATTTAGACCCTTTCACCTTTGCCTGATTTGTGCCAAGAGTGTCTAAACTGATTTGTTATCTCTGGTCTAGATCCCATTTTAACTTGTTTTCATATAAGCAGTGATCTGAAAGGCAAGTCAGACTATCCTGTTTTGCTGTTTTCCACCTCCATGAACTGCTGCTCTCTGCCATGTGCCACTCTGCCTTGGAACCAGCTGAGTATGGACTGAAACCTCCACTAACTGTGAGCTAAATCAACCTTTCCTTCCTCAATTTTAGTGTAGGATACTTTGTACCAGCCAAAAGAAAAAATTAACCTAGCAGAAGCTAAATCATGTATTCGAAAATACTTATGAAGTCTTTTAGGCTTTGGATCTAAAATGTTTTCCAAAAATCCCATATGCTGGTGAGGGGTGAAAGAGATTAGATTACGCAGGCCTGTATGCATCATATTAGATTGGTCCACGGACGCATTCATGTGCCATTGGGATGTACAGCCTGGCTGGAGGTGAGGCACAGGGTGTACCCAGGAAGGATGTATTCTTGACCTGGGGCTTATGCTCTGCTCTGGACACCCATCAAGTGGACATGCCCTTCCACCACACCCTCTACCTTGGAGCCAGGTATGCATGGACAGAATCCCCCAAACTGAGTCAAATTAAATCTCCTGTTCTTTAAATTTTGCACCAGTGACAGGAAAATAACTACCACAAAGCCATAATTCCTTTGCCTTATTAGCTTACATTTTTATGTTATATACATATTTTTAAAGCATATATATACTGGCTAACACTGAGGCATTACAAGTTTTTTATATGTTCCTTTCTTTTTATTTATTTATGAATACAAGGTCTCACTATGCAGCTCAGACTCAGAGTAATCCTCCTGTCTCAGCCTACCCAGCGCTGGGATTACATGTGTGCACCACCGCACCCAGCACAGCACATCCAGGGTACCAGGGATCAAATGCAAGTCCTTACACTTGCCAGGCAGGCATTTACAATTCTGACCTATCTCCCCAGCCCCTATAAGTTTCTTTTCCCACACTAAAACTTTCTAACATTATATACTGTCTGTATACTAAGCCAGGCAATAACATCTATGGAAACTAACTCTGCAGAGCAAATGTGCTGAGGTCACAGTTCTAATCAGATAACTGCATTACCACCTTGGCTATCACTAAATAAGGTGAAATTTGGGTGTAGATAAGAGATTGAAGTGGGAGGACAAAATTAAATGTCCCAGGCAGGCAAGATAAATTAATGAAGCAAATCAAGCTTCAGAGCACATACTTGTTCATAAGGGAGCTATGGCTGCTCAATTTTGCAGCAGACTGCTGTGGAGTAACATCAACCTGTATTGCTAGGGCTTCAAAAGGACAAAGGAATGAAAAGAATCCAGATATACCTCTGAAGTTCTCCAATTTAAAACTGTCTATTGAGTGAACAATGAGAGCACAGAGTACCTGAGGCCTCCAGCTACGATTGGCCCTAATTACAGCAGAAGCCACACATTGAAGGACACAGCTTGGCGATTCAATGACATATGCTGTGTTTTTTAAATTAATTTTTTGCCCCATTCAGGGGACTAAGGTAGAATATATTGAATAAGAGGTTTATAGGGAAAAACTATGAAAACTCAATCAGAATAACAAGAGGCAGACTAGTAGTGTGTGAAGTGGCAGAAAGCCAAGAAACTATAAAATTCCAGGGATAAAAAAAAAGAACACTGTTGTTAGGACTGGAGATTAGGGGGTTATGGGTGACAAGGAAGGACAGACATCCTGATAAATGGTAGGAGACAGCTGCAAGAAGACAGGACAGAGGCAAAAAGGAGAGAAAGAATTAAAGGCAACTACTAAAGACCACTCTTGAAATGCTTGAATAAGAGCAAGGATAGATTAAATAGTAGCTGTAGAGCAACACAAGGAAATAAAGTACTTCTAAGGATGATGAAAACTTACTCAGGTTTTCAGGTCAAGGGGCCGGTGCTGCTACAAGGCAGATGAGAGAGCTATGGTAGATGTTGGCGATGAGGAGCACTCAAGGAAGACAGAGAAAAGGTAGACAGAATGACAAGGCATCTGCATCAGGGCCAGCAGGGAAGAACTGGCCTTCCTCAGACTAACAGAATTCTTAGCCCAATCCTAGAGGTCATGACCATATAGCTTAGCACTGCTTTGACAGGAGAACAAAAATAAATAAATAAATAAGCTTTCATTTTTTTTTATTCTAAATTAGAGTTAATATAAAATACCAAGTTTGGGTTCTCTTTTCTAACTGGCAGTACTAGTCTTTTGTATAGATCATTCCCAGGCTCCATATGCTGAATGTGACAAATCAAAAGAGTACTTTCAGCAAAAAAAAGAAATTTGAAGCAGTCCAAAACAAACATAAATATTGTCCAGTTCTAACACTTTGCATATTCTCTGTATTGTTTCTATTAAATAAAACTGAACATTTTATTTAATTTTAAGAGTTTTCATGGGATTTTATTTTGCTTTAAACTACCAAAAGACCAGTTCTACCCTAATAAGGGGACAATGGGCCAGAGCCTAATTTAATTTTAAAGTATCACTGAGATAAAGATTTCTAGGTTTGGAAAAGAATTAATCACCTAAATACAAATCTCTTGGCATATGCTTATCTAGATATAGATAGCTTAGATATAGGTACATAAATAGATAGACAGACAGACACCCAGAATAAACCAGGAACACAAGTAAAACCACATGTGACCTTCAATATTACTATAAGACTATGAGAATGCCATTGAAAGTTATCATAAATAAACAAGGTCTTAATAAAAGCTTACATGCCAGATATGAAGGCTGAGGCAAGAAGATTACTTGAGTTCAAGGCCTTCCTGGGCTACAAAGTATGTGCATAGTGAGCCTGAACAGATAAAATGACAAAAAAAACATAAAAGTTTGCCCAATCACTACATGCTGAGTATTTGAAGTGGCTGCATAGTGGAGGGGGGCTACGGACATACTGGAATATTCTGGCAGAGCATCTATATAAGAAGACCAGAGCAGCGCCAGAGGTACACTGAGAGGGCAACTGGGACTGGGCATGGCGGTAGGTGCCTGTAATCCCAGCACTTGGGAGGCTATAAACAGGCAGACTTGTAGTGACAAGTCTGATCTAGTAGTGAGACCCCAAACACCTGTAGACCCTTCCCTAAAAATTAAAAAAAAAAAACAGAACAGAGCCTCTGGGAAAGAGGGCACCTTATTTCTTGATGGAAATGAAGAAACAAGTGTATATCAAAAGTTCTGTGGGAAGAAAGGAGACAAACAAAACACCAAATCCTCCACCTGCAGTGGCATCATAACACCATTGACAAAAGACACTGCGTTTCACTATTCTTGCAGAAAGAGTGTTCTCAAATTAGGAACCCCGAGCAAAAAGTGCCTGGGGCCAGAGAAAGGAAAGCTACCATAGAAATCTACTCTACAACGAGAATAAATACGCATTACAGCGGATGAAATTTTCTCTCTTCTCTTCTCCCACAAAACATCATGAAATACAGCAAAATTGCAGTATAATACTCTGAACTGAATTAAATAGAATCAACTAAATAGATTGAAAATTAAAGAAATAAAAATAAAGTAAAACTAGATTTAAAAATTGGAAAACTCAGAATACTAGGAAAATATTCATGGGAAATAATTAAACATAGGAAAGAAATTCTCCAAAAAGCAAACTACCCCAGATAGCTAACTGTAATAGTAATTTCTATTAGTTCATTAAAAGGAACAGTTTTTATTTATATTGTTTGATCAATCTTAAATGCCTTTATCTGGAATTATGAGCAACTATTTTGAAGATAATGCATAATATAATAATCATTGGTAATTTCATATCATCTTGTTTTGAAATTCTGTATCATTTTACTGTTTTTTTATTAACTTTAAAATTAAAACAATTAGGCCGGGAAGATGGTTCAGTGGAATAAGTGCTTCCCTAGCAAGTGCAAGGGCCTGAGTTCAATCCCCAGTTCTGAAAAAAAAATTAGTAAAAAGAGAAACCACCGCAGAAAACAATGATAACTTACAATGGGCCCAAGAGAAAACAAATTCAAATAATCTTTAGTAAAAGATGTTTAAAAAGATAAATAAGAACCAAGAGAATGAACGTATAATTTCAAAGAACAGCCAGGTATGGACATGCACATCGACCTGCAGGGGCACAATAAAACCTTTGATAAAAGTCACGGCATAGTCACTAATTTCAGCACTTGAGGGCTTACATGGAAGGATAGCCACTGGGAGAGACCAACCTCGACTACATAGTGAGTTCACAGCCAGCCCAAACTGCACAGTGAAACCCTGTCTCAAAAAAAGCAAAAATAAAAATAAAAACAGGAAAATAAAAATTTGAAAGGAGAAAAGAATGAAGAAGTCAGAAAAAAAAATGTCTAAAATTGAAAGCAGGCAAAGAAGATCTAATATGCACTTAATTGGAGCCCCTCTACAAGAAACACAAAACATGACAGACCAGGAATTTTGTTTATTTATTTTTGTAATTTTTTTTTTGGTGGTGGTGGTACCAGGGATCAAACTCAGGACCTTGCACTTGCCAGACAAGCACTTTTTCCACTGAGCTATCTCCCCAGCCCCTCAGACCAGAAATTTTAAATATACTCAAGTAAAATTTTCTGGAAATGAGAAATGTATTATATTGCAATTTCCTATTATACATTTGTAAAAACAAAGAAAAATCTATAGAGCATTATACAAAAAGATCAAATTATTTATAGGAGTAAGAAAGTATTTTTGTATGAGCAATACATAAAATAATAAAATGCAATGGCATTCTCAAAAACTTCTTTAAAAAGAATTGTAAAAAGTTTTCTGGGTATCCAAACTGTCGTTTAAAGCTATAGAAAGCAACTCTGAATGTGCAGGGCTCAGGGAATGCTATACATATATTACCCTGAGAAACAGCATAGAAAATATTATTTATCACAGCAATAGATAATTAGGAAAACTTCAGCAAAGGAACTGTGGTAAACATTTAATGTACTTAATTATAGTGCTAAAATAAACTAAACAAGAGGGGCAATGGGACAAATCATATGTGAACATTGTATATTCTTATAAAATACATGAAAGCAGTTAAATAATGTGAGGAGAAACAACAGTAAAAGTATAAAAAATCATTTACAGGTAATATGTAGAAGTAAAAGGATACCACTTCAAATTGAGAGACTACATTGTAAATAATCAAGTTTAAAAACAAAATAATTTTAAAAGGTAGCTTGTAAAAATATACAAATTTTCCTAAATATCAGTAGGAATATTTTTTAAAATAGTAAAAATATATAGCACAGGAAAAAGAGTAAATATAATATCCCATGTATAATAAATTATAATATGAAATATTGCAACAGTGCCACCAAACATATTAGTTATATCAATTAATAATGGGTCACCATGCCTGTTTCAAAAAATATTTTCAACTGGTTCATGAAACAAACCCTAACTATATAAAACAAACATGTCTACCAGTCATCTTAGATGTCAAGCATAAAGATCTGGACATAGAGGTACAAGTTGTCTTAGTTTCTTGTCACTGACACACAATGCCAAATACCTGCAATTTTTTTAAAGAAATTTATTTTGGTTCATGGTTTATAGAGCTGGTTCCAGAGTGGTATGGCAGAAAAAAAAACAGCTCATGGCACTGTAGGCAAGAAACCAAGAAGAAATTAAAGAGGAAGACTGATCCTACCAGGCCACTCCCAGGACCACCTTCTCCAAACAGGCTTCACCTCCCAACATCACACTGAGCTACAAACTTAAAAGTGCACTAATCACTAATGAGTATCATGAACCCATGAGCCAATCACTTCCAAAAAGCCTCAGCTTTGAGCACAAGAGGCTTTAGGAAGACATCTAGATATAAACCATAAGTCAAATAGAAATAATAAGTAACCAGAGATTTCAACTTTTACGTAAAGTAGAATTCAGACCAAAAGTACTAAACAAGAAAATATGTAATGCTAAAAGCCATAATTCACCATTTAAGACAGGTTAGTCATAACTATCTGTGCACTAAACAATATTAAAAATACCTTTATGCTTTACATACGGTGTGAGTTTGTCCCCCAAGGATTCAGGTGTGGGAAGAATGGTCTCCAAGTGGCCACATTGGAAGTTAGCAGGATTTTCTAGGTAGGCCCAGTAGGAGTTCCTCTTGTCACTGAGGGCACTGCTCTCAGCAGAAACTAAACTATTTCTTGTGAGTAATTGAGCAATTCTCTTAAGAGGGTTTTTATAAAATCCTGAGCCTGGACCCACCCTTTGGAAATTTCTTCATGACTCTTTAGGCATCTTGTTGAGTGATTTGACCTCTCTCCTGCCAGGAATTACTCCTGCCATCAGCTATACAATCTCCACAAGAGAAAAAGTAATATAGGCACTAGGCCTTGGAACCTCCAGAACAGTAAGCTAAATAATCCTCTTTCTTTAGTAAAAAAACTAGACTAATACAACCACATATACAAATAAAAACTAAAGCATAACATAAGGAAAAACAGGTGAAAATTCACAAATAAGAAAATGAAACACATTATATACCACTTTCAACAAAAAAATCAAGTAAAAAATTGATATAGAACATCCAAACATTATTAATAGGATACTTAATTGACAAAAATCACACATCAATCCCCAGCGTGCCATGCTGGCCCCACCCCCAGGGCACACTGAGACAGCTACTCAAATTGGGCATGGTGGCGTGCACCTGTATCCCAGTGCTTGGGAGGCTGAAAACAAGAGGTTCACTTCGAGTCCAATCTGTGTAGTGGGACCCTGTGCTAAATACATAAAAAAAAATCATATAATTACAGGAATAGAAATCTTGTAAATGACACACATCCATCACAATATACTAAAACTAAAAGTAAAAACATATGAAAAGCTCTCATACCTTTTGTTAGACAACTTCAATAAGGTAAAAGGAAATAAACAAAATACAGAACTTTTCAATAAAATTAATATAAATACTATATATCTTTGCATATATTTAAAGCAAAGGTAAAAGAAGAAAATTCATGAGCTTAAACATCTATTTGATTAAAAAGTGAAAAAATAGATCTAAATAAAATTCTCATTTGAAATGCATACAACAGCAACAAAGTAAACCAGAAACAAGCAATGATAAGGAAAAGTCTTAATTGCTTTTCTCATTGCCAAGACAAAATACCAAACACCTAACTTTAAGAATGGAAAGGTTTATTTAGCTCACAGTTTGTTGAGGTTGCAGCAGCTAATTGGCTGGCTCCACAGCAGGGAGCCACAGGGCAGAGGGCAGCAGTTCATGGTGGTGAAAGATAGCAAAAATAACTATAGAGTGAGAGCAGGAACAAAGAGTAAGAGTGAGACAGACAGACAGACAGACAGACAGAGACAGAGAGATTTCTCTCTCTGCTCCTTACATTGTATGAAAGCTACTTATCCTAGGGCAGGGGCTGCACTCACCCTCTTAACCCTAGCACTGGACCATGAATCAATCACAAACTCTAGAAGCCTGCTACCTCTGAAAGTACTCTATGATCACACAAGGTGTTAGGAGGACATTTAGACACATACCATAATAGGCAGATAAAGAAAAAAATTAGTAGCTTAGAGAACTGAAAACAAAAGATCAAATTTCAAGATCAAAATTATGGTTCTTTGATTAAAAAAATTAATAACTTAATAATGAGATTTCCTCAGGCTAAAATCCAATTCTAAATATAAATGAAATTTATGTTTAATATGCACACTATGCACAGAACCTATAGGTAATTCTATATGATATTTTTATGTTCCCCTTCCAGAAAGTCAGGTATGGATTTTCCTACTCATGGTGTCATGGTGGTGCTAAAAAAGTACTGGATTTTAGAGAACACTGGATTAAGATTTTCAGGTTAGAGATGTTCAAGCTGTATTTGACTATATAAAAATATTTTTATAAACATTTATTAGGGCCAGCCAAAGCTCAGCAGATTAAAGTGCCACTTAGGCAGACAAAGCAGCAAGGGTTCGATCCCCAGCATGCTGTGCCCCTCCTGCCCACAGGGCATGCTGAGGTGGAGATTGAGACTGGGGCATGGTTTCATGCGTCTGTAATCCCAGCTCTTTGGAAGGCTAACCACAGGCAGATCACTATGAGTCCAATCTATCTGGTAAGACCCTGTAGACCCTTACTAAAATATAAAACATAAATCAATTAATTAATTAAAATAAAAAATAAAAACATTTCTTGACATAAAACACAACTAAAATAAAATGACAAATCAGGAGAAAATTACATAACATATATACAGATAAAAGGCTGTTACCAGCCACAAGGCCAACCGACATTTTGGCCCTAGCCTTTCAAGGTCAGCAAAAACTCAGGACATAGGAGAACCTGTACTGTAACATCATAAAACTCAGTTCTGCTCCAAATTTTCTGATCAAGGAGATTATGGAGCCACAGGAGAAAGAGATTGATGATCTATAGTGTGCCTGGGGAGAGTCACATGGAGAGAAAACTTTCTCTCAAGCTCTCACAGAGAGCAAACTGGTCAAGCATTGGCCATGACTCATCCACATGGATGACACAGACAAAGGATCTACAGAGTGAAGTACAGGATTACAAGAGAAACCCTGAGGGGACTTCACTGACCTCATCAGAAACAAAAGCTACATCTTTTGGTATATAGGTCTTGCTCTATCTTGGTCTGAACCATCCAGCAGATAAGTATAAAAATGAGGTATATAATGTGAGGCCATAATAATAAGTTGAGCTGTAAATGGCTATAGTCAACAACTTCTTCAGATAACACACTATTATTGTGGAATGCTGGACTATGTTGGATTGTGTCACTGAGTTCAGGCACCTAAATTGATTTAGTGATAATGGAGTGCCCATCTTTGACAGGTCTAAACAAAAAAAGGGATATACAAAGGAAGAATCATGATGTGTGTATAAACAGTACAGTTAGGATAAATATGTCATGCTTCTGCATAATTCTATGAGAAGCAAGATTTGCACTAATAGTGGTTGGACAAGATATTATGTTGGCTTCTAGTACTATGGACAACCACTAGGAAAATAACAAGGTAGAAAGTATTAAATATTGAATCTGTGATATAATTCAGGCATAAAAAATAAGATAAGTAAACAGCTACACTCTTAATTCACTCATTAGAGACATCTGTTATAATAATGTCTATAAGTATAATATCATGTATGCACCTTATATGATACCAAAACATTATGAAAACAGTTTGCAATGTATTAATTTATCGAATCTGTCCTGTTAATTTGTCTTGAAATGGTCTCATTGCTATTTGTTCTTCAATAAAATAAATAAATAAATAAGGTTGTTTCCCTGATATAAGAAATTTTTAAAAATTAATAAAAATCCTACAGAAAAGTGATGAGCTCTCATAATCAACCTATCAAAAAAAGGAAAATTAAAATATCTCTAGCCGTATGAAAAAATTTTCAATTTCACTCAAAATAGTTAAAAGTTTTCACCATGATACTACTGTTCACCCATTAAACTGGCAAAAATTCAAAAGCTTATCACTATACTGAGTATTTTTCCTTTTTTCATTAATATATGCTTGCAATACATCATTCATCAGTTCCCTATTTCCTATCATCTTTTATTTTGCTCCCAAATTGTATATTTGGATTTCTCATATAAGTGAAACCATATAATACATAAACTCCTGCATTTGATTTATTTCACTTAGCCTTACTGTCTCAAGGTATATCCATTTCCCTACAAATGGCTCAAAATGTTCCTTCTTTATTGCTGAATAGTACTCCATTATATATACTGTACATATAGGTGGATGGATGTATAGGTAGATAGATAGATACATACATACATACATACTTACATACATAGATCTCTTGATGAACACATAGGCTGCTTCCAAGATCTAACTCTTATGAGTTGTGCTACTACAGACACAAATATGCATCAGTATAGTATGTCTTCTTCTTTCAAAAAGACACTCAGAAGAGGTGTGGCTGGGTCAAAAGGAATTTCTACTTTTTGTTTTCTGATGAATCTCCATCCTTATATCCATGGTGGTTGTACTAGTTTAGATTTCCACCAAGATAGGATTCCATTTTTCCCACAACCTCACCAGCATTTGTTGTGAGGTTTGGCTTGGTTTGGTTTGGTGTGGTGTGGTTTGCATTGCTTGGTTTGGTTTGGTTAGGTTAGGTTAGGTTAGGTTAGGTTAGGTTAGGTTAGGTTAGGTTAGGTTAGGTTAGATTAGGTTAGGTTAGATTATGTTACATTACATTAGGTTTGGTTAGTGATATCCATTCTTTCCAGAGATAACAGACTCAGTTTTACTTGATTTGTACTTCTCTAACAACCAATGTTGACAAAAGTACTTTTTTGCCTACTTATTGGCCATTTGTACTTCTTCTTGCCCATTTTTTGACTGGAACTTTCACTTGGGAGTGCATAAATTGTTTTTGCATTCTCTATACTTTCTGTGTGTTAGTCTTTTGTCGGAGGAGTACCTGGCCAACTTTTTTCCATTCTATGGGATTTCTGTTAACTCTGTTGACTTTCATTGTTGTCTATAAACTTTGAGTCTCATCTTGATTTTTGCTACCTCTGACATTGGAGTTTCGTTCAGAAAGTCCTTACCAAGGCCCATGTCTTCAACAGTTTTGCCAATTCACCCAGGAGATTTATGTTTCTATTTTTATGTAAATCTCTAATTCCTTTTTATTTTATTTTACTGCAGGGTAGGCAACATGGATGTATATTCATTCTTCTGTATGTGGATAGCCAGCTTTCTCAGCACTATTTGTTAGAAGATGATCATTTTCCAGCATGTTTTCTGTCCCTTGGTTGGAGTTTAGATGGTGCCTGGCCTTGCTTCTGAATCCTCAAACTTTTCCTTTGATCATTTTAACAGAAAATAATTTTTGTATAACACATATGGGGATGCACAAATAATATGACTCTATGAAGAGAAATTACAAACCAACAAGAATTTTATCTAAAAGTTCTATCTCCAGCAGTACAAGGTTACATGTTGCCACATCATCTATAACTAAGAAATGTCGAAAAGTATCTAAAAGCCACAACGCATGAGACTGAATGACTAAATTGTGCTAAAAACATAATGAAATATGAGGCAGCAGTAAAAAAATTACAGAAAAGCTCTATGGATTGATATGAACTAATTCTCATATTAGAGTAAAAATGCAGACTATAGTATACTACCTTGCATAGAAAATAATTGAAGGTAGGAAAAATATAAAATATACTTGTTTTTAAAAATGACAATTGGTTACTTACAAAGAAGTAGGGAGAATAAAATGAGAAGAATATAGGAGGGATTAATTAAACTTAAGTATCCATTTTAGAAGCACATTAATGTTCTAGGTATTCAAAAAATAAAAAATAAAAGTATGCAAGACAAGGAAAAACTCATGCAACTGGAATTTTGTGCAAATGGAAACAAGTAAACTATGCTGTATTTTAAATACATGATATAAGAACCCTACAGGAAAAATAAAGAACCAAACAAACTTACTTTCATCCATTGGCTATGGGATTAAGGAATAGCAAATGTATTTTGAACTCATGTTAGTAGGTTTGCTTTTGTGGCGAAAAACGTGTCTAAATTCTGAAATTATTTTATGTGCATTGAAATGACAAGCAAATAATACAGGTGCTGGCATTCTCAGAAACCAAAGTACTCACTGTAGAAAGAGATATGCATATCTGAAATAGAGAAAGGCTTGCAAAAGACAATTAACTGGGATTAAAATTAAGTTATCAACATGCTTGTAACTTCTTTGTTTGTTACCAGGAATTGAACTCAGAACTTTCCACTTGCCAGGCAGGCACTTATGCTGCTGAGCTATCAGCAACTGAGCTATCCCCAGCCCAGTTTATGACTTCTAATATACAAACAAACATGTGTATGTGCATGCTTGTCACACATTCTATCTACTATCAGGGCCTCATGGCAATTTGAAAATGTAATACCCCATCCTGATTTCTCAACCCCATTCTATACTAATAGGAACAAAAGCTGCTTGCAGAAATGCTGACTCCAGGCCAAGGGCAGAAAAGGTTCAATACTGGTTTTAAACAGTGCCAGACAGTAAGAAAGTACTACAAACAGTGATGAAATTTTGTCAGAAAGAACTAAGATTCAGCTTGAAGAGTCTCTTGCTGACCAAATCGGGGGCAATATGAGCATGAAAACAAATACAATTAAAAATTATAACCATTGTCTAAAATGGGAATTCATGCACACATACTAAATGATCAAGAGAGATAAATACTTTAAGTGTACTTGTATTAGAATATTAATTTCTTTGATTATTAATAATGGACTTTAGATCTATTCTTCCAGGAAATGTCTATTTATATCCCTTGTCCTTAGGTTGGCATTTAAACGTTATTCATAAGGTTATATTGTCCTTTGTTCTTGTTTTGATCAGAATTTAAATATTATTTTTAAGATTTTAAGTTCTCACTCACCATATGCATGTATATGCATACACAAATCTTTATTATATTTGAGACTATGTTTTCCAATCTTTCATTTTTCTTTTAACAGATGACAATTTTTATTTTAAGAACTTATGGGGGCCGAGGAGAAACGGTGACTGAGGAGAGAGCTCAGTAGAATAAGCGCCTGCATGGCAAGCACAAAGTCCTGAGTTCAATTCCCAGTACTATAAAAAAATAAAAAAGAATTTCTAATAGTAGATATATTTTAATAAAAATAATACTTTGTTGTATATTATAGTCTTTCAAGCATATTCCTTAATTTATCCTCAAAAAAAAAAAAAAAATCCTTCATCAAAAACCCCAAGAAGGCACCACTCGTGCTAAAGTAAAAGAAGAAAAGAATCCGAAAAGGAGGCGGCACACTGTGTGGGTTAATGAGAGAGCTGAATTCCCTGTGTTCTGCCTCAAACCATTCAACTGCAATAGCGAAGGACATCAGAAGAGAAAAATGTGATCCTCTTCCGCAGAAAAATTAATTACTTTCCTAGATTTGAAACCTTTCCAGTGAAAACCTTCCCGTTGCCCAGGAGCACCTTCCTAATTAATGATCTTTAGTTTCTCAGGTAAGCTCACGCACAGGAACTCCCATCTCAGCTCTTGTTGAAAGAAGGAGCATTTAAGGTGTGACCCGAAGGCGACAGAATAGGACAGCGTGCACGGAGGAGATGAACTGACAGTTGGGGTCCGCGCACGGGGCGCTCTTCTGTGTTGTCCCATTAGATGCGGGGCTACCAGGATCCTTGCCCCTGGCACCGCACCGAGAAGTATGTGCTGACTCAAGGCCCTGGCGCACTCCTGAAAAACTACTGCGCAGTTAAGTTCTAAATTACTGAGAACAATTGTAGAGATCAATAGAAAACAGCAAGCTCTGAAGACATTTCCTACAGCACAATTTGAAGAAGTAGAATACAGGAAGCAGTGAGCCAGAAAAAATCGGGTCTTGCTACTAATTAGAAAATTTTCTGAGCTTTCTCTCTCAAGAAAATCAGTTCATCAGTTAAAGCACTAATTTGAAACACGGTTGGTTTACAAATTTTTACTTGGATTGAAAAAAAAAAAAATACAGCCAGATATTTGAACCAACAGTCCAAATAAAATTGTGAGGCTGATTAATTACTTACTGTTAATAAAATTGTAATGGAAAATTGATTATTCGCTAGTAGTTAAAAGCTGTTTTCCACATGTCAGAACGCAGACAGTCTACGAAGCAGAAAAAAATATAGCACCCACTAGAGTATCTCCTTTAATCAGAAAAGGGAGAAAGAGGCTTAACACTGTGTCCCAGAAACATAATTTCCTCTCCTAAACTTTGATTTTATTAATTTCCTTACAACAACTTAATAAATGCTTAAATTGTGTTTAGCTATTAATCCAGACTACCAAAGCAATCTTTTTTTTTATAGGTTGACCCTGTTTGGAATTGACACAAAGAGTTAGAATATGTGCATCTATCTGTGTGTATAGATTTGTTTTTTAAGTAAATAGTTCAGGAGTCTTTTTTTTTTCCTTTCCTATTAAAAGAAAACCTTGCTTCACTGCTGCTCACACCCACCCTTTCATTTGATTATTGTGTGTGTGATTCAACTGTTCACACTGATGTGACATCCAGGAGTTACATCACCTTGAGACTGCTCTGCCAAAACCAATTCTTTTAAATAAAAGTAAAAAACCAAATTATCCTTAAGCAAATCAGTAGCGCGAAGTTTTCTATTCTTTAAAGAAATAAAACTTACAGAAATAGACCGCCACTGTGTTTGGCAGACTTGCTGTCTGTCTTCAAAGAAATTGTACACCTCCTGCCAAGACTGGCCTGACCATTTATCGCAATACTCTGGCAATCCTTCACCCCTGGTGCCCTCTCAAAATGGAGTCTCCTTTGAATTTTCTGTTCCTTTTATTCTTCTGCTATGCCCTGGTCACATTCTATACCTAATTCCTTCATCTTATCTTTAATATTTCTGTAATTACAAGATTAAAATTCAGATCACTGGTCCTTTTCTTCCACCTCTGGAATTTATCCCGTCATTTGTGCAATACAAATTAGAAGTTATATGTCTTACATCTTGCTAAATTATTAATAGTTGTTAGGAAAATATGAAAAAAAAGGGGATGCATGAGTCAATAAAAATTGTATACACAAACCAGGGCCATCTCAATATCAGCAAAAGTGCAGCATTTCATACCCTAAGGACATGTAAAAAGTTTTCTGCAAAATGTTGGGCTTACTGAATACTACTAATTTGTATTGCATAATTAAATATATTTGTTGCAGAAAACTAGAAAAATACAGATAAGCCTGAAAAAAATGAAAATTCCTTAATCCTATTGCCTAAAATTAGTACTGTTAATATTTGGTGAAAGTCCTTTGAGATTTTTCCTATTCTTATAACATTTTTTTTTTACAATACTGGGATGCTTAATGAATGAACTGTTTTGACATACGATATGTCAAGAAATACACACCTAAAACATATTCCTTTATGGCCATATTCTTTAAGTTTTATGAAAGCCTTAATTTAGTTATCCAGATCTTAAGAGATTTTTTGGTACTATACCTGTATTCATTTTTGCAGGTGGTACTGATTAATAATTTCTTTACAATAGTTAATGTAAAGTGAAATAAACCAGACACACATGTGTAAATATCATATAGTCTCCCTAGTATAACAAGCGAAAAGCAGAAATTCAAAGTAAAATAAAACGTACAACAAGTAAAATCAATTGAGTCAGATAAGGCAAAGTGGATGGCATATGCTGCAGGATACTAATCAGCTTTTCTTCTGGATGGTTAACAACAAGTCAGAGTTGGAGAAATAGAAGAGCCACAAGGCCAGCCAACATTTTGGCCCTAGCCTTTCAAGGTCAGCAAAGACTCAGGACATAGGAGAACCTGTACTGCAAAATCATGAAACTCAGGTGAGCTCCAAATTTTCTGAACAAGGAGATTATGGAGCCACAGAGGAAAGAGATTGAAGTTCTAAAGTGTGCCTGGGGAGAGTCACATGAAGAGAAAACTTTCTCTCAGGCTCTCACAGAGAGCAATCTGGTCAAGCATTGGCCGTGACTCATCCACATGGATGACACAGACAAAGGAACTACAG
>PVKA01006741.1:67557-81910 GCA_004027165.1 Ctenomys sociabilis | reverse complement strand
CTTTTTTTTTTTTTTTTTTGTCTTTTTGAGACAGGGTCTCACTATGCAGTTCAGGCTGGTCTCGAACTCACAACAATCCTCCTGCCTCAGCCTCCCGAGTGCTGGGATTACAGGCCTGCGCCACCACGCCCGACTTACAGTATCAATCTTATGTCGGGTATACACATTTTTTTTCATGTATATGTGTGTGTGTGTGTGTAAAAGACAAGTAATATAAAAATGGAAATATACTTTTTAAAGTTTCTAATGCTAGAAAATATACCATGTCTTTTAAGTAGATTGTAAGTGAAAGATACAGTACAAATCTTAAAAATTAAAATTAAGCAATATTCAGAAAATTAAAATTAAAAACTCAATTGAACTAAGAAAAAGTTTTCATGATAGTAAAGAATTACTAAGAATAAAACAAGATAAATCCTAGAATGGCAAACAAATGACCAGCACTTCTAACAGTTTGGGGATAGGATATTGCAAAGTTCTAGGATGTCATGGACATGGATAATGACCATGACACTTACTGGTGGCCAGGTGTCAATTGTGGGACTGAGGTACTATTTCTTTCATATCCGTCCTGTAGGTCCAGATAGAATCATGACCCATAAGGTGCAGGAGAAGTCCATTTGTAGAGTATGCTGATGGAAATTTTTCCTGCTGTATACAAAAGAATAACTGCAAGACTGCTTTTGTATGCCTCTTTTTCTCCTCTTTGTTTGCCTTATTAGTGGGTTCTTTCCATTCTCATTCATGGAGTTATGGTCCTTTTTCTCCTCTCTAGAACATCTTTTAGTCTGTAGAGGCTTGGCTTTGTCGTCATGAAATTCTTAAGTTACTCTTTGTCATGGAAGTTTTCACTTCTCCATTGTACTTGAAAAGAGAGTTTCGTAGGGTGTATCAGTCTAGGTTGGAATTTGTTTTCTTGGAAGACTTGTATTACTTTACTCTATGCTCTTCTTGCCTTGATGGTTTGTGAAGAGAAATCTGCTACTATTCTGATAGGTTTTCCTTTAAATATGATCTGTTTCTTTTCTTTTTTGTCTTTTTGAGACAGGGTCTCACTATGCAGTTCAGGCTGGCCTTAAGCTCACTTTGTAGCTTAGGCAGGTCTCAAACTCACAACAATCCTCCTGCCTCAGCCTCCCGAGTGCTGGGATTACAGGCATGCACCACCATGCCCGGTTCTATTTCTTTTCTTTAGTGGCTTTTAGTATACTGTGCTGAATTTCTGAGATCTTGATTATTATATGTCTGAGCGTGTTTTTAATTGGGTTGATATTCTTTGGAGTTCTATATGCTTCATTTATCTGAAGGTCAGATTGTTTCCCCATATTTGGGAAGTTTTCTGCTATTCCATCCATATTCTTTTTATATCATTTGTATTGACACCTTCTTTCTCATTAATGCCTATTAGTCTCACATTGTTCATCTTTGTATTGCCTTGCAGGTGTTGAGTTTTTTCTGCATCCTAGTTGTTTTTAAGAGGTCTTATTTTTCACTAGCTGCAATGGTGTCTTTAAAGTCTGAAAGTCTATTTTCACTTTCACTCAAATGGTTTTGCCAGCTTGTGATTGAGATATTAATTTCCTATATACCACTTTGAATCTGCTTCATGCATTCTATTTCTTTCCTATATTGCTCATTCAAGGATTCCATCATTTTTTAATCATTAGGAGCACTTAGTACTTCTTTCACTATAGTTATCATTTGTTTTTTTACTTCAAAAATTATTTCTGATCTGATTTCCTCTATTGATTTCTGCATTTGTTTCTTTTCTTCTGACACTATTATTTCAGAGATTCAGGCGTGTGATTTCCAATTTCTTCTATGCTAGTGTCTTCTGCATTTGTTTGGGGTGGACTTGGGGCTTGAGAGTGCATTTTCTCCTCTTTGTCCTTTTGCATATCACTGTCTTCTGACCTTAGCACCAGGTCTGGATTTATCAAGTTCAAACAAGTGGGTGTGGCTTGGGTCTGGTTGCTGTGCTCCACTTCCTGCTGAAGCCCTTGGAGTTGAGCCCTCTGTGCCACTCTGGCAAGATGTTCTGCTCATGAATTAGCTGGGTGTATCTTGCCTCTAGCCTCTTGGCAGGGAGTTTTGCTGCAGGGTTCCACACCTGGCCTGAGCTCTGGGTCGAATGAAGATCCATCAGACCCTGGACGGTCTTACTCACACACCAGGCCTGGGCTCTGACTTGTCTTTATAGCAAATGGCACTTTTCATCAGTGAAAAAGAGCTGTTATTTATTTTGTGTGTCCACCTTAGAATTTAGTTGAGCATCTCTAGTACCTCTCTTTCCTGGTCTGTAAAATGGGAACACTAGAGGTATCACTTTGTACAAGTTTTGTGAGGATGGTGTTGTTAAAGGCTCTATGTAATTTCTTATAGAATTCTCACAAAAATTCTAAAGTTCCTTTTTCTGCTTTAAGTCCTTTCTGGGAAAAATTTATAAATTATTCTCATAAGGAAAAGAGGTTGGGTAATTTCCAGAAGGAATTAGGTTTGGAGGAAGGCTTCAAACCCAGGTCAGGTCTGTATGTCTTGAACTGAAGCTCATGTTTATTTTACATGTTTTTTAGCTGCAGCTGCAGGGAAAGGGCAAAGCTAAGATGGTCCACCAAGCACATACCCATCGGATCCTGCTTAATGACCCTTTGTGATGGAGTTTGGACAGAGTTAGGGTCTGTCAGGCTGAGGCTGACAGTGGTGGAGAGGAACTAGGCAGGAGCTGGGCTGATGGGGGCCAGGAGGGCTGTGTGATGTTCACTGGAGCAGATCTATGAACCTTTCCAGCTGCCCACTGACATTTGCTACAAAACCAAGTCGGGGTTGCTTATGGAGAACAGTGGGGTCCCCCAAGTGGTACCAGGGACTAAACTCAGGACCTCGTGCTTGCCAGGCAAGTACTTATTCTGCTGAGCTATCTCCCCAGCCCCATAACCCTATTTTTTCACCCAGTGTGTCCCTCTCACAGGCTCTGAAACAGGCTGCTTTGCATTCTTGGCTTGTGCTGCAGCCACCCAGTATAGCCCCATGGTTAAAAATTCATGCTGTATGGGCTGGCAAGAGAGCTCAGCAGATTAAAGTGCCTGCTTATAGGCAGGCACAGGGACAGGAGTTTGATCCCTGGCCGTGTGGGCTTCATCCCCATGGTGTACTGAGACAGTGACTGTGACTGCGTGGTGGTGCGCACCTGTAATCCTGGTGCTTGAGAGGCTGAAAACAGGAGAATCACTATGAGTCCCATCTGTGTAATGAGACTCTGTAGGCCCGGTACTAAATACATCAAAAAGAAAGATTCTTCTGTTGGTCCAGGGATACCGCTCAGCGGCACACTGTCTGCGTGGCAAGCATGAGGTCTTGAGTTTTTGAGTTCCAGTACCAAAACAAAACAAACCTACAAAAATTTGTGCTGTGGGCCTGGCCCATACCTCCGTGGTAAAGCCCTTGCTTTCATGTTCCAGGTCCTGGGTTCAATCCCCAGCACTGAAAAAAGTCATGCTTCAAAGCAGTAATCTTCAAGATGGCTTTGTATATAAGAAATTTTAGAGAATATACCCAAGATGTTTTCATAACGTACAAGGTCTAACTGACAAGTATATTTTAAATTGGGGGAACTTTGTCATCTTTAAAGATAATAAACATCTGAAAAGTGTGAGAATTAAATGATCCAAATAAAACTGTTGCCCCAAAGCTTAAATACTGAAATTTATGCTTCAAACAAGTCCATAACCCTGTCACTGGAAACATATTTACAGTTTCAATAGATAACTTGGGGATATCAGTAATTTTGAACATGAGGACGTTACACAGGTTTGAGACACCTACAGCGTTTTTATAGCCATTATGTTAGATTTGGCAGTCCTGACTTCCTCTCTTGAGTGTACTCAGAAAACTATTCCCATCCACCTAAGGGTGTTTAGATGGATAAAGAGCGTAACTTGTGTGCCACTGTTCTGCTTGCGGTACTACAGCAGTTTTGCTGTCCTCGCAACAATTCTGAATAGGATGCCGTTATTGTCCGCCTCTCTTTGGTTAGAAAAACACAAACCACAACACTGGCTGGCAGCTGTACAGCGAGCACTCCGCAGGCTGTCGCAAGAGTTCGAAGCCAGCCTGGGTGCGAGACCTTGCCTCAAAAATCCAACGCCCTGCCCCCCAAAACCGCGAATCTGCTTCATTACACCGGCGATCTGAAGCTGCTGAAGGCGGGGAACCTGCTGTTTGTATAGCGTCAAGGATGTTGGACGACGGACAGAGCAACGTAGCAGCCTAGTCGTAGGCTGCGGTTGGACCGCAGAGGCGCCACCGTCCGGGTCGGCCAGCCGTCGCGTTACAGGCGAGGCTGGAAGGTCTTCCAAGCGCTTCCGCACATCACCACTTCCGCTTCCGTCCCCGCCCCTCCCGCCAGAGACGTATTTCGCGTTCCAGAATTTTGTCCCCAACGCCGAGCTGTCTTCCCGCCTTTGGTGCTGCTATGGCGGCAGCACCCTTGCTCTCCAAGGCCGAGTACCTGAAGCGTTACC
Source organism: Ctenomys sociabilis (assembly GCA_004027165.1). Taxonomy (NCBI): domain Eukaryota; kingdom Metazoa; phylum Chordata; class Mammalia; order Rodentia; family Ctenomyidae; genus Ctenomys; species Ctenomys sociabilis. The sequence continues at coordinate 77,390 of PVKA01006741.1, read as the reverse complement.
TGTCTGGGACAGATGCCAGCGTCGACGGGGGACCTGCGTCTGGTCGCAAACGGCGCAAAAAGAGGCCGAAGCCCGGAGGGGCCGGCGGCAAGGGGTGAGTACACCGGAGGGCGGGGCCTGCGGCCTCGCTCCCCCCAACCCCGCCCTCCGCCCGGCTCCGCTCGCCGCGCCCCGCTGCCGTTGCCTCACAGTTGTGCCTCGGCGGGCCTCTGCTCCCAGGCGGGGGCTGCGGCTCTCCGCTCGGGGCTCCCCTCCCGGAGCGGCGCTAAGGGCTCGCACCAGCCTGTAACTTTCCTTCCCTACTGTTTTCCCGCTTTTGTAGACTTCCGTTCTCTCTTGCCGAGGTCCACTGTCGTGCCCCGACTGCCCCGACAACAGTGAACCTCATGGAAGGAAAGCGTCAGAGATCGGATTTTTAGGGTGCAGATTCAGCCCTTGCAGTTCCCAGACCGCAGGACTCTGATCTTAGAGACCCATAACCATGTTCTGTTACTGTACCACCGCTCTTGCTGACCGTGACGACTGACATTTATACATTGCTTGTCCTGTGCCAGGCACTTTTCTAAGGACTTTGGTACATATATAACATTTATTTAAGCTGCCCACTGGTGCAGTAGTTATTACTGTTCCCGTTTTTACATGAGAAAATTTATCAACCCAGTGTACTGCGTTGACAAGTGCTCTTTCCCTAAATACCTGGCTATTGAAAATTTCAGAATGTCATTAACTGAAAATAGGAACCTCGCAGATGTAACCAGTTAAGATGAGATCATACTTGATTAAGGTGGGTGATTGTCCTTTTAAGAAGGACATTTTTCACAGAGAAAACTGGATGTATAGGTGGAAGCTGGATTAGATTCTTGCTGCCACAGCTAAGGTTGGCCTAGGCCTAAGCTAACAGGAGCTGTAAGAGGAAAAGAGCCGAGCCTGGTAGCACAGGTTGTGAACCTCGTACAACTACGAGGCTTAAGCAGCAGGAGCACAAGTTCAAGCAAAACCTGAGCAATTTAGTGACTTAGCAAGACCCTATCTCAAAAGAAAAGCTGTAACAGGTTTTTTATGGAGCATGGCCTCGTAGGTACCTTGATTTGGACTTGGTTTCATCCTCTACACTCCAAAACTATGAGAGAATGTATCTCTATCATTTGAACTCAGCTGGCTTGTAGTATTTGGTATAGGCCTTTCTAGGAAACATCCAATAAAATCAGAGACTTCCAAAGAACTTGTCCTTTTTCTTTGCTGGTTTGGTCCTTTCTTTTTTGCTGTCTATTCCTCTCTGACTGTGTGGATATTTTGGCAGTAGCGCCGTGCAGTACAAGCACTGAGCTCTGGATAATACTCAGTAGTGTTTGGATCCTAGTGGTGCCTCTATATGCTGTGTGGCATTGGCAGGATATTTTATCATTCTGAGTCTCAGTTTCCTGATGTTTAAAAGCAGGGCAAAAGAGCCAGTGAGATAGCTCAGCGGACTAAGTGCCTTCTTAGGCAGGTGCAGGGACTGGGGTTCAGTCCCTGGTACCATGTGCATGTGCTGTGCTGGCCCCACCCCCAGGGCCCCGTGGTGCAAGCCAGCTGCTGGAGAGGCTGAAAACGGGCGGATCACTATGGGTCTGAACTGTGTAGTGGGACCCTGTACCCCCCTCAAAAAAAATAAGGGTACATCTGAACAGTACTGTTTACATTTGTCTTAGTTACTTTTCGCTTGTTGCTGAGCCAAAATACCTGACACCAGAGAGGAGCAACATGAGCCTTTTTCTTTCTTTCTTCTTCTTCTTCTTTTTTTTTTTTTAATGAATTTAGGACATGGCCTACAGGGTATACAAGGTCAAACTACGTAGGTTGGACTTGTACTGATTCTCCTGTTTTCAGCCTCCTAAATGCTGGGATTACAAGCATGCAGCACAGCGCCTAGTCTCAATCTCTTTCTCTGTGTCCTAGGGGCGGGACCAGCATTTCACGGTGGGGATTGAACTGGCTGCTGAGCTCTGCTGCTCTAAGGCTCTGCTGAAGAAGGCACTTTAGTGTGCCGAGCTATCTGGCTGGCCCACAAGCCTCCCAGCACTGGGCCATGAATCAGCCACGAAGTGTAGATTCAGCCACCTCTGAAATCTGGTCCCCCATGACTGCATTAAGCTTTGGAAGGACTTCTAGACACAAACTATAACCGTATTAAGGCCTTGTTGTTTTTTTTTTTGGCAGACCCCATGATTGAACTCAGAGCCTTCCACTTGCTAGGGAAGTGCTTATTATACTGGGCCATCTCTCCAGCCCCTAAGTGCTTGTTGTGATCAGAGATGTTTTAAGTGTTTTTAGCTTTTTATTTAATAACTGTATCATAATTCATCCATACAGCAACTAATGAATATAGTTGACCCTCAGTAATTTAGGAAGGGGTTCCCAAAATTTGTGGATACTGGGGTTTCATATATAAAATGGTATAGCATTTGTATATAACCCATATTCATCTTCTAAATCATGTTTAGATTATTTACAGTACCTACCACAATATCAATTCTCTGTCATAAGTTATACTGTATTATTTTTGGAATGACAGAGTCTGTACCTGTTTAATACAGATAACAGTTATTTTTCCCTGAATATTTTCAATCTGTGGTTGATTACATGCTTGGACTCAGAAGCCATCGATGTCGGGGGCAGACTACTTCCTATGCCAGTTCCTGCAGGGTATCCAGGATGCTTCTCTGAACCAGAATACTTACTGCTTTTTTTTTTTTTATATATATATTTTAGGGAAGGGCCTACAGGGTGTTCAGGGTCTCAGTACTATATCATACTTGTAGTGATCCACCTGTTTACAGCCGCCTAAGAGCTGGGATTACAGGCATGCACCACCACGCCCTGTCTGCTTACTACTTTTTTTGATGGAGATTATAATTTAATAAGAATACAAGCTTATTACAACTACTTGAACAACTAATTGATTTCATTGTTTTGTGATAGATACAATGAAAGTATTGCAAGCATGTGGTGCAGGGTTTTTTTATCCTGGGATTAGGGAGAGGGTAGGCAAGGAAGATATACCCAAGGAATTTATTATATTTATGCTAGAACCTGAAGGATGAGTAAGAATCTTCTGATAAAGAACAAGAAGAAAAGTACATCAGTAGAGGAAAGGAGCTGAATTTGTAAAAACTGACATAGTAAGCAACTTGACTTAGTCCAGCATCCCAAGATGACCAATGAAGATGAATTGAGAGTACTACCATGGGGTAAAGTGGTCTGGATAAGCAAAGACTGGACCAGTAGAATTTTTAGTATCGCCTTTAAATCCATAAATAAGTGTTCTTTTCCTTTTGGATCATTCCTTGTTCCCATTTAGAATGCGGATTGTTGATGATGATGTGAGCTGGACAGCTATCTCTACCACAAAACCAGAAAAGGAGGAGGAAGAGGATGGGGATTTGCCTGTGGTAGGTGTCTTTTGGATAATCCTGTTGTCATAGCTTTGCAATGGTTCAGGTTTCTCAGTCTTGATTCCCAGGATACCAATTTGTAGGACCAAGAGCTGAGCACAGAGAAGAGGTGACACTTTCCCAAGAGTGTCTTACCATGGTCTTTCATGACCTAATGAAGGTTTAACATTTAATTTTTTTATTTTTACTTTATAGTAGTATGAAAGCATGATGTGTTCAGGTGTAACTGTACTGTGTGTGTGTGTGTGTGTGTGAGAGAGAGAGAGAGAGGCAGACAGACAGACAGACAGACAGACAGATCAGCTTGCCTGCCTGTGAAATGACTACGTAGCCTGGGCTGGCCTTGTGTGATCTTTGGCTTCAGCCTTCAAGTGCTAGGGTTACAGGTGTGCCCCACAATGCTCGGCTGATCCATGTCAGGCATATTAAATGCATTTTCAACCTATGTTCAATTTATGATTGTTTTGATGGATATAAAACCCCAACAGAATGTGAACAATGTATATGGATTGACTTCTCTGTTTACAGAGGGGTCCATCAGTATACAGATCAGAACAAAAGGCACACCCCTCAATGCAGTGATTGAGCCATGGGCAGAATTATTTATGGTTCAGTTTGGTGGAATCTACCTTAAAAATAAGTGCATTCAATTAAAAGGCACTTATCTGCCCATTTTGTTCTTTGATTCAACTAAGCTTTAAAGTTGTACGTTCTTGCCTAAGAATTGGAGATATATAGATGAATAAAAGAACTGTGTTATAGTTGTTATACTCAGAATGAGAGATAAAATTTGAAATAATTTCAACAGCAAGGTAAATTTTTTATGTGGCTGTCCAGATAGCTCAATGGACTAAAGCGCCTGCTTAGGTGACACAGGGACTGGGATTTGATTCCCAGGATCACAAACCCTGTCAGCCCTGCCCCCAGGGCAGGGTGAGCTGGAGATTGAGACTGGGTGTGGTGGCACACACCTGTAATCCCAGTGCTTGGGAGGCTGAAAACAGGAGATGACTATGAGCCCCATGTACATAGACCCTGCAGAACATGTACTAAATGCATAAAAAAAAGATAAATTTTGAAGATATATTGCATATTGCACATATGCATCAAATGCTAATAGAGCTTGAAGACTTTGATTTTTTTCATTGTTTTATTTAGTATTTATAGAATAAGAATGTACATTTTTTTTTTTTTAAACGGTATTGGTGATTGAACTCAGGACCTTGTGCTTGCAAGGCAAGTGCTTATTCTACTAAGCTATCTCCCCAGTCCCCACACATTTTATATATTGTAGGTATGTTTTGTCATTTGCCTTTTTATTTATAATAACTTTTGGAAGTTTGGAAATTTTTATTTTTTTTGTGGTCAAATCTGTTAATTTTCCTTTGCAATATTGTCTTTTGCTTTTGTGATGATCCAAAACCCTAAATAAAGGAGGCATTAGGCCTCTACTATTCTCTGCAGTGTTTAAAACTGATCTTGATTATTGAGTTAATTTTTGTTATTGCAAGATTACTATGACCACTAGTAATAATCACAAACATAATTATTATGATGATAGTTCGTATAAGAGTAACTAATGAATCTAATGATTTTATTGAGCATTTGCCTGTACTACTAAGCTTACATGAATGTTATCATTGATTCTCATGGCAGTCCTTTAAGTCTGGTTTTTATTGTTATTTATTAATTTTGGGGGGGCAGGTTCAGCCCACCCTGGGAGAAGGGTTGTGTGGCATGTGGTGCCAGGGATCGAATCGTGGTTCCTGTGTGCTTGCCTGTCTACAGCCATACCACCCTGAATGCACCCGATCTTGTCTGTGTGCTTGCCTAAGCAGACACTTTAGATAGCTGAGCTATGTCACCAGCCCTAAGTCTGGCTTTTACAATGAAGAAAGTGAAGCTTAGAATAATTTGCCAAAGGTTACACAGTTCTGAGTGGCAGAGTTGGGGTCTTAGATCACAGTTCATTGCACCTGAAAGCCTGTGCTGTCAGTGCCCAGAAGGAGAGGTCAAAAGTAGGCTTTTGAGGTCAAAAGTGAGGAATGAGGTAGGGTCTTGGGAGAAGAGAAGCAGTAAAGGAGACCTAACTTGGGTTGAATTCTAGTTTTGCAGCTTGCTAGGGGGACTTGAGGAAGTTACTTAAATTCTCTGGGTCAGTTTGCTGGAAGTACCCACAGTCTTTCTTTGTGGTATTGTTGTGAGGATTGAGTGAGATAATAAAAGAAAAGGACAAAACATAGTGCCTGGTACACAGTTGCTACACTCTTTAACTAGAATTTATTCTGTCAGCATCTTTGAAAGTCTTGTCATGTAGAAAAGGGATCTTTTGTATTAGAGGTCAGAATTGATATGGAAGGAATTTATGAGAGAGTAAACATGGGTCCAATGATATTAAGGCTTTTTTTTTTAAATGTATTTAGTACAGGGTCTATAGGGTCTCACTATACAGATTGGACTAGTAATAATCCTTTCCTGTTTTTCACCCTCCCAAGTGCTGGGATTACAGGCATGTCCCACCATGCCCAGTCCCATTCACCAGTCTCAGCATGCCCCAGGGGTGGAGTCAGCATGGCAGGCCAGGGGTCAAATCCCAGATCTCTGCATCTGCCTAAGCAGGCACTTCATTTTATTTTATTTTTTTAATTTTATATTTTTATTGAGAAACAAATAACAATGAGGTAGTTTCAAAAAGCAGGCACTTTAATCTGCTGAGCTATCTGACTGGCCCAGTAAAACATTTCTAATACTATAAAAAATGAATGAACTTCCTTGTAAGAAGGAGTTCCTTGTCAGTGAGCTCCTTGTCAGGGAGGGATTGGGTGAATGAGCATTAATTAGAAATGCTATAGAGAACATTCACTGGGGAGATAGCTTAGTGGCACAGCACCTGCCCAACAAGTGCAAGGTTCTGAGTTCAATTTCTGGTACCAAAAATAAAAATAAAAGTGGAGGGGCTCAGTGGAATAAGTGCTTGCCTGGCAAGTGCAAGGTCCTGAGTTTGATCCCTGGTACCATCAAAAAAATTAAAAAAAAAAAAAAAGAGATAAATAAATAAAGTGGAGAGGATTCCAGGGCTGCAGATGTAGCCCAGTGGTAGAGCACTTCTGTGGTGAGCATGAGGTTTTGGGTTCAATTCCCAACACTATTATTGGGGTTAGGGTAGCAGACAGAATTCTAGGACTTTGTCTAGGACTTTGTAGAACATGAAAGGTTCTAGAATTCTGTGTCCATCTCAGTGGCTCCCCGTGGTTGGATTCAACAAGATGTCATTGTGACTGTTCACAACAAGAAAGATGTCAGAGGGCCTAAAGTCCTTGATTAGAAATAGGCGTGCGTTTGAATGTAAAAGTAGATTGTAACAGTGAGTTAGCAGTTGTATAGTGAAGTATGAATTAAAAAGGTTAGTAATGAGAGAAATTAATCTGTGGAAAAGAGTTGATAGGTCAGAGGAAACTCTACAATTAAGCTGGCAAGGTAGCTCAGCAGTCTAAAGTGCCTGCTTAGGCAAGCTTAGGCAGCCATAGGGACCTCGATTTTATCCCTGGCACCACATGTCATTACCAACCCTGCCCCCAGAGCAGGCTGAGTTAAGTCAATAGTGACAGTCAGAACTTTATGGAACAAATATAACTAAGGACCATTGCATGTTTTCATGATCGTTTTGCGTATTTGTGCCCTATATATATTAGCAAGGAGAATTCTTTTTTTTTTTTTTTTTTTTGAGACAGGCTTGTACTGTGTCGTTTAGGCTGGCCTTGAAGTCACTGGGTAGCCCACATTGGCTTTAAACTCATGGTGCTCTTCCTGCCTCAGCATCCCAAGTGCTGGGATTATAGGTGTGCACCCCTATGCCTGGTGGTCATTCCTGTTCTTAATAGTAGCTTCAGGTTGAGACAGAAGTGCTTCTTGGCTAGATCCTGTGTTCTTCCTCATCAGTGTCCTTACTTCCAAAGGTGGCTGAGTTTGTGGATGAGCGGCCAGAAGAGGTAAAGCAGATGGAGGCTTTTCGTTCCAGCACCAAATGGAAGCTTCTGGGAGGTGAGTTCCCATAATAGGTGAGTCTGAATTTCCTATTATGGGAAAATTTTTACTTCTCTGTGTTTTTCTTTTAGAGGAATGCATAGTTTGTGTCTCTTTATCATTGATCTTGAAAAATGCAGTGGGGAAAAGAATTGAGAATTTCTTCAGCAATATTAAGACATAGGAAGTTCTAGAGTAGGTATCCCTCCTGCTCTTACATTTTTCTCTTTGGTCCTCTGAGGCCAGAAAGTGACTCATTTGGAGCCTTTCTGCACTCATTCCCCTTTGGCCCCACATAGGAGAGCACAGGAAAGATTTTTGAAAGAGTATGAGAAATAGGAATATAAAAGGTGTATTTAAAATGTCCTGCATACAATGTTGTATATGGTTTGATGTCCAAATTTCTGTGTAAAAATGTGTAATTGTTTTTGTTTTTCACATTCTATAGCGATTTAAATTTTAGAATATCCATGGTTGTTGGAAAATAGCAATTCCATATTATATCTAAGAGTTGATATTCAGACAGAGAGTGATATTAAGCTCAGCTGTCTCTATTACAGGGTAACAGTATCATTAAGTTGCTCTTCTGGATATTTAACAACTGAAGTTTGCAGACCAAAAATTAGAGAGATAGAGGGGCTACAAAGATAGCTAATATTTTGGCTCTAGTCCTTCAAGGTCAGTGGGGAATGAGGATATAAGAAAACCTGTGCTGTTCATCCTGTAACTCAGTGATGTTCCAAATGTTCTGATCCAAGGAGATTATGGGGCCACAAAGGAAAGTGATCGATGATGTAGAGTGTGCCTAAGGAGAGTCACCTAGAAGAAAAAAGTCTCTCAGGTTTTCACAGTGAGCAAATTTGTCAAGCAATGGTTGTGACTCATCCAGATGGCTGACACTGACAGAATCTACAAAGTGCTGTATATGGTTTCAGGATAAATCCTAAGGGGATTTGACTGACCTTGTCAGATATAAAAGTTACATTTTTAATTATATAGGTCTTGGCTTTAACTTGGTCTTAACCATCCAGCAGAAAAGTATAACCATGAGGTATAAAAAGTAATGTCATATTGATATGCTGAGCTGTAAAAGGCAGAAGTCAACAACTTCTGACTATTGCAAATTCTGCTGGTAACCCACTACTATTATGGACTATTGGACTATATTGGGTTATTTTGCTGAATTCAAGTACTATAATCTTTAAAGGAAAAGGTCCTTTAAAGACTTCTTCAAATGTAGCTTCTTTAAGTACAGTGGAACACCCATCTCTGACAAAAGAAAACAAAAAAGGGGGATATACATAAAGAACTGTTTTGTAGTGGGAAAAAATATATATATATACATATATATATATATATGTATATATATATATATAAACACACACAAGATAGGATAGATATACAGCTCCTTTCTCTTAGTTCAGTGAGAAGAAAAGTTCATACTAATATTATTTAGACATAATGTCATGTCTACATCTTCTGAGTAACTACTGTGAAGACAATGTGCAGTGTATTAGTTATTGTAATTGTCCTACTGACCTGTTTTGAAACTATTTCATTGCTAGTTTATCTTTTTTTCTTAGTAAAATGAATAAAAGATAAAAATAAATAAAAATAAATGTTCTGCAAATAGACAAATATGAGAAGTATTCTCATGGCCGGTGAGATAGCTTAGTGGACTAAGTGCCTGCTTAGGCAACTGCAGGGACCGGGATTTGATCCCCAGTACCACACTGAGACCAGGCATGGGGCGCATGCCTGTAATCCCAGTGCTGAGGAGACAGTAAACAGGAGGATCACTGTAAGTCAGAGCAGCGTAGTAAAACCCTGTACAAAATATCTTTTGTTAAGTATTCTCAAGATACTCATGAATGTTCATTGTTGCCCCTAAATAAAAGAGAGCTATGTACACCTTTTGGATTTTCTGAGTTGTCCTTACATGTGTGCTGCTAGGGCATCTTGAGATTTTGGGTATGAGGGGTGGATTCAGTTTTATGGGAACTTGACTCTTTACTATTTATGTGTAGACTACAATGAAGACCTACCCTTACATTATCATTTCCATTATGATACTCTAGATTCACCTACCAGGACTGCCCAGCATGGTATCCTGGATCCATCCCCTCCCAAGAGGGCCCGGCACGACACCCCGGACGCGTCCCCTCCCAGGAGGGCCTGGCACGACACCCCGGACGCGTCCCCTCCCAGGAGGGCCCGGCACGACACCCCGGACGCGTCCCCTCCCAGGAGGGCCCGGCACGACACCCCGGACGCGTCCCCTCCCAGGAGGGCCCGGCACGACACCCCGGACGCGTCCCCTCCCAGGAGGGCCCGGCACGACACCCCGGACGCGTCCCCTCCCAGGAGGGCCCGGCA